>PVQA01001129.1:0-13477 GCA_002980515.1 Fusarium burgessii | reverse complement strand
CGACCAGGTATGTCTTCTCACACTCCCCCAAGTACAACACCTCTAATAACGTACGTCTAGACCTTGAAAGCTTCCAAGGCTCTGCTCGCGCACATCAAAAAAGCTGCCAAGCAAAAGGTCGAAGAGTCCAGCAAGCGCAACCTCCTCGACGACGATGAAGACCCCAGCAACACTCCCATCTGGCTCAACCTGACAACCAAGCGCCACATCGTCGACAAGGCGCGTCTGCAGCCCGGAAAGATCTCTCTTCCTCACTCGCTCAACAACGACGAGACCACCATCTGCCTCATCACCGCCGAGCCCCAGCGCGCCTACAAGGACATTGTCGCCTCGGAGGAGTTCCCTGCTGAGCTGAGCAAGCGCATCACCCGTGTTGTCGATTTCGGAAAGCTCAAGGCCAAGTATAGCCAGTACGAGGCGCAGAGGAAGCTTTTCGCTGAGGCTGATATTTTCCTTGGTGATGACCGCATTATCAACCGGTTACCCAAGGTTCTGGGCAAGACTTTTTATAAGAGTACACAGAAGCGACCTGTTCCTGTTAATCTGCAGGCCAAGGCACCCAAGGTCGATGGAAAGCGCCAGAAGCGCGTCAAGACTGAGGGTACCGTCAACGCAGGCACACCCGCCGAGATCGCCAAGGAGGTTCAGAAGGCTATTAGCTCTGCGTTTGTCAGTCTCAATCCCTCAACAAACACCTCTATTCGAGTTGGATACTCTGGTATGACCGCTGAGCAAATCGCCGAGAATGTAGACGCCGTCGTTACTGGTATGATCGAGAAGTGGATTCCTCAGAAGTGGCGAAACATGAGAAGCATCTACATCAAGGGCCCCGAGACAACTGCTCTTCCCATCTGGTTGACAGATGAGCTCTGGCTTGACGAGAAGGATGTCGTTGCTGAGGACGAGGCTACCAAGGCCCTCAATGGTGAAAAGCCCAACATTGGAAAGAAGCGCAAGTCTCTCGACAACACCGAGGAGGCTGAGGCTCCCGCTCCTACAAAGAAGGCCAAGAAGCAGAAGCAGCTTCCTGAGGCTGACGACAACAAGCTCGATAAGCAAATTTCGGACCGCAAGGCTCGTTTGAGAAAGCAAAAGGCATCGGCCAAGAAGGCCATTGATAACTAAAACATGCAATTCACGGCATCGGTGTTGAGGCGTTGAAGGGCGGAAAACTCACAGAATAGAATTGTAGCTATACTTGCATTAACAATACAATATTGATGGTATTACGCCTGTTTTGCGCCTTGTTTGAACCCAGTCTTCTTCCTTCCTTCAAACTCGAGAGAATAATTAGGGTCCAGATGCCCATCCTGTCACCTTGGCGATGGGTGCTTCCACGCCCGCGACCACCAAATGCCCCGTTTCCTGGTCGTCCGTCGCCGCATCGGAGATGCCTGATTTGTCGCCGTCAAGCTCATTATTCTCGAAGCAGATATTTACTACCTCTACCTCCGTAGTCACCTCAATCTCTGTCACGCATCCTCCCCGCCTCGCGCTTTCCTATAGGTCACTGGCTTCAAAGAGCCCGTCCTCAGGGTTTTCCATGTCTGACTCGAAAGTCTTCCTCCAAGGGCCACAGTAATTGGCGATGGTCTTATTCAGCAGCTCCCCCATGTTCTCGAGGTGTCGACCGGGGGCACTTCGGAATCTGAGGCCGCCGTTGCGGTCAAGCTCTCGAAGGCCAAGCCAATCCTCGCGATAGAGGTCGCGGGCTCGAAGAGGGATGGTTTCTGTGCCATTTACTTCCTCGAACCAAGCAGACTCCTTGGGGACCACAAGGTCGTCATCCTCAAACATCCACATGACGAAATTGGTTAACTTGCTCAGATTCGCCTTGTATTTTTGGCTCTTGAGCTCTCGTTCGTTGTTGATATCGGCCAAGAAGTTGGAATTCTCAAGGTATTTGCTGTAATCTTCTTCGGTTTGGGGGTTGCGGTAGTATTGGGCAGGAACGAGTCGCGACTGCACAAAGTTGCTCCAGACGTTGAATCTCAAGAGGGCCATAGCACCCTTGCAGAGCCAGTCGGTAGGGCCACAGGCTCGGAAGTTAACAATGCCGTTGTGTTGGCTACCGAATGTAATCAGACTTCGGACCTGTGGATAGTTGCATCGTTCGACGTAACCGCGAAGAAACTGTCCGCCCTGAGAGATACCAATGGCATCAATAGCAGGTGCTGTAGATAGAATCGGGTGCTTAGCAAGTTCTTCGCAAACCTTGCTGATCTGATCCGTAACGTTGCCGTTAAAAGTCGCAGCACGATCTTGATCGGGGTTTTCATCAAGAGCGATGATGTGAACAAAGGTTCCTGGGTTGATGGCTTCAGCGAGCTCTTGGATGCTCTTCATTCCATCGCTGTTGAATTGGTCACCGAGGCCGTGCCAAACAACAAGAGGTAATGGGGTATCGGATAGGTCATCTCTTGCGTGGATAGGTGCAGGTGAAGCATAGCTATGCCCAGCCAAAGCCCCGATGGCCAAACCAAGCCGGAGCAAGGAAGGGTAAGGCATGATAGCTATTATAGTGTGTGTTTGATGCAGATGATGAAGCTCTAGAAATTCAGAATGAATGCTGTAATGGGTTGCAAGATGAGTGATGAGTATGAAGATGGAGAGTTGCCTACGCAGGTACCTGAGCTGAAGACGTCAGCTAAGGCATGACCCCTGCACCCTCCACTTTCCTGAACTGAAACCAGCGGAAGGGGCGGGGGTGGATTTGGAAGGAAGGTGAGATTCAGGCCTTTTCATCTGAAGACGAAAAAAATGGTTTAAACTTCTAATTATCATTATAGATGTTCTTTAAATATGAGTTAAGCAATACAACCTCTTAGATTCCTTATGTTAGTTATAGATATTTTATAATCATTATAATAATACGTTAAACTATAGAGTCAGAGTCAACCACTCCTACTCTTTCCTTGTAGCGGAATGATCATAGTGGGTGGAGTTTCACAAGCGGCCCTGACGATCCGGAAGCATCCCCCGATTCTTGAGCAAGTGCATCACATAATTTGATGACCTTATCTACCATATGATTAGATTAGCGTATGGCTAGGCTAGACTTATGCTCAATTTTAGGATCTCACATGAATGAGGTCTTTTTTTAATAACTTGGGACTCTCCATGAGAAAGACTCCTCAACTTCGTGTTTGCATTGTCATCTTTCTCAATGCAACGTCAAGAGTTCCGCTCCCTCCGGGCCCAAACTCCCCGAAATGTACTGCCATGGAATAGAACACTGGCTTGGAATAGAAGAATTGATAATAATACGTCACATATTAACGAAAGTGAAGATAAGAGACATGACTGATATAATTCTCTAAATGTTCAAGTCTAGGGTTGGTTCAGGTTGAAGCTGCGTTAACCATATAGTTAACCTGCTCAACTCAATCAATGACATGACAATCAAATTGGCACCAATTTGTCGATACAGAAACAAATATACTGCAAGTTTCGTTCTTCTTAATAATGCTGTCTCACTGACTGAAATGTGAATTGTCGAATTCTCATGAGGACGATCTGAACTGTGGCTTGGGAGTAGCTGCGCCACAGTATTATCTGCAGCCACATCGCAACTGCTTTGCATCATGACAACTGAAGTAATTTTGACTCTACGCGACAACGGACATCATCATCGTATCTGTCAACAGAATCCTTGCACTTTTACATCTGCGCATATTGAGTATTTGTACTCGAAGACAATACAGCGTGAGCGCCAAAACTGCTAGCCACGGGGCTCACGCGCTCCAATTCGTCTACTCTTTCGGCGACCGAAATTACCACCAAACCACGACCAGCAAACTTGCGACAACAAACATACACCTCGAATTCCTCCCGCTGCTTCAATTCAAAATGACCGTTTCAAACAATGGTCCATCCGCGACCGCTAACGGCGACGGGATACCAAAGATCGGACCCCACCCAGGCTTCATCTCCAGTTCGAATCAATACACATCAGAGCTCAAGCTTCGACGCATGCTAAAGGACAATGGCTGTGATCCCGCAAGACAGGATAACTACCGTCTTCAGGGCGTACAACTGATTGAAAACGTGAGAGAGTACTTGCAACTGTACGCCAAACTTTCTTAGCATGGGAATCGAGAAGCTAATGGGACACAGGCCTGTGAGGACGTTCGATACAGCGTGCACCTACTTCCACAAATTTCGACTCAACTTTAGAGACGCCGAGTACAACTATCAAGACGCTGCTCTAGCATCACTCTTCGTAGCGTGCAAGGTCGAGGATACCATCAAGAAGTCAAAGGAGATTCTCGCGGCGGCATATAACGTTAAGAACCCAGACAAATCTGTCACGCCCGATGACAAGGTAAGCCAAACAAACATCCATGCTACAAACGTGTTAACTCTTTTAGATGTTCGAAGGTCCTGGCAAGATTATCATCTGCCTCGAACGTCTCATCCTCGAAACAATCGGCTTCGACTTCCGCACACGCTATCCCCAAAAACTCCTCGTAAAAGTCGTCCGCGACATCTTCGGCAAAGAACACGGGAAACCCTTCTTCGTGACCGCATACGCAATGTGTATCGACATCTACAAGACCTTTGTCCCCATCAAGCGCACCACTTTCTCCATGGTAATGGCAGTCGTGGAGCTCACAGCCCTCATGACAGAACAGCACGTCGAAAAGGTTCGAGAGTACGCAAAGACAAAGCGTCAATATCACTGGGGTGCTGTCATGGAGACTATGCTGGATATCCTGGATTTATACATTCAGCATGGTAAATCTAGCAAGGTCGGGGTGCAGTTTGATCAGAATAAGATCATCGACATCAAGATTCGACTTAACAACGATCTTGACAAGGCGTTCGAACCTCGATATCTGTACTACTGCTCCCGCTGCGAAGCCGAAGATCCTCAGCCTTCTACACCCGCTTCTGCAACATCACCTGCGACGTCGACATCATGGCCTGGCGATGCTTCTGGAAAACGCACTGTTCGTGGCCAAGAAGGCACGATGCGGTTTGTGTTTGATCCAGAGGCTGCGAAGAGAGAACAGGAGATTTCTGGCGAATTCTTTAAGGAAGATTTCGAAGAGTATGAGGTTGAAGTTGAAGAACCGGTGCCGCCGCCGCCAAGAGAGGGGAGGGGAGGGTATCATGGGCATAGAGAAAGGGGTGATCATAGAAGGGGTGGACCGTATGGGGGATATCGAGGGGATAGGCATTATAGGGGAAGAGGTAGACACTACTGAGTCTTGTGATGGAACGAATTCTTTCCTACTAGAGATACCCGCACCTAATAAAGAATGGTAAAAATAAAACTCTATTCACAGTCATTCAGTCATGATCCTACAACATCTAATCGTCCATTCAAACGTGTATGTGGATATCATCAAACTACGCCTTCTTCTCCCCCTTAACCTCCCCATGATCCCCAATCAACAAATCCTCTCCCAACGGTCCACTCGACTTAACACCCTCCAACTCCTCTACATCCTTTTTCAAAGCAGCTTCCTCGGCACTCTTGATACTACTCGCCTTGCTAACATCCGCACTCGCAGGGCTCTGAACCCTCAGTCCCAAATCCTTCTCATTATCCGGAACTTCACTATTACCACCCTTCCAATCCGCCGGTCGAACCTGCGGCACTGGCTGTCCTTCTTCTGGCTCGAGGACTTCCTCCGGCATGGCGTCTGTGCCAGCGACGCGCCATACTACTGCGATGCGGTCGAAGGCTCGTGAGCCTTTGCGGCTGGATCCTTTGATTCCGTCCATGGCGTCCCATTCGATACTGAAGACGCCGCTGTCGAGAGCTTTGCCGTCTCTTTCGGGACCTTGGCCTTCGAAGAAGGTGTTGAACCAGACGTGTGCTACAGCTGTTACCATGGTGAGACCCATGCTCTTGGGCGTCTTGTTACGACGCTCAACTGATATGTTGACATCGCTGTTGGGAATGCGAATTGGCTCATTGGGTCTCAGAATAACCGCCATGCCACCAGGTTCTTCCTCCGAGTTTGCATCGGTAACGTCGGTCTTTGATGATGTAGCAGAATCGTTCTTGGTCCGTTCAACGCCCTTATGAGAGCTCGCCGGCGACACCTTGTGCAGTAACTCCGTACCCTTTCGCTTGATAATCTTTGCTTTACCCTTATGCTCCTTCTCAACCGCCGACGAGGGATCTTCGCCAGGATTCGTCGCTTCAGAAAAGTGTGCTTCATCTGGAGCTTTCTCCTTCTGCTTAGTGACAGAATAACCCGCCATCTCCCAGATCATATCGCTGATCCCACTCTCCTCAGGTGCTTCAGGATCAACAACCACACGCTCTTCCTTCTTGAATGTGTGAAAGACGTCGATCTTCTTGCCCTCGTCGGCGAATCCTTCGATATCAACCTTGACACCATGGCGCAAGCCCCAGACATGAATCTCGGCAATTTCAATGGGTCTGTCGGTGTATTTCTTGCCACCTTTTGTCCAGCGCTCGACGTAGCTGATCCAGCGCAATTGTGAAGGGATCGAAACACCAGCGCCAAATCGTGGTCGCATACGTCGCTCTGTGAAGCGCGCAAGGGCATCTTCAGGTTTCCAGCCTTCCTCTGCGATGAGATAACTACAGCTCACTGTACCACTGCGACCCTTTCCAGCTTTGCAGTGAACCACTACCACTCTCTTGTCACACCTCTCCTTCCTTTGCGCCTCGGTAACGACATCTTTACCGGAGGACATAGGTCTCCCATCACCTGTGACTACTCCACCGCCTAATTCTCCGCCATGTAACCAATTGCGCATACTAGCCATGATCATAGGTACGAGTCTGAACGGAGGGGGGTGGTGATCAGGCCATGGGTAATGCCTCACACGACCATATACAGATTCATCAGGATAGCCTGTTCCTTCGGCGCGAAACTCCCATATGGCCCAATCATCACCGTGCTTCGAATCGAGGAATTTGACAAGTTGGTCGAGAGGGTTTCGGTATGCAAGTTGGGGGTATGTTTCTGAAGGGCCAGATCTAAACAGCCAGTTGTCAGTAGAGTCGCTAGACAGAGAGATATCCCCAAAGAGAAGAGCTGAGAAACTAATCCTCTGGTGAGAGCTTTCCAATGACTATACTTACGTCGCAATAATATGGTCCGTAACATAGCACAAATCCAAGCCAGCCTCGGGATGCCTAGCTCGCGGCCCCGCGACAATCTGTCGCAAGATCGAAGCCATAACCAGCGCGAGTTGTCAAGTTGTAAGAATCAGACAATAGTGTTCAAAATAACTGACTACAACTCGATTTGGCTGGGAATGGATATTTGAGGCGGAGTTGGGTCTGGAGATGAGCAGAACAGGCTGAGGCCGCCTGGTCAAAGATTCGTACGTAACTTGCCTGGCGACGTCATCCTTGCGCCCCACTAAGGGACCTGTCTTTGGAATTTGATCTCATCGCCATCATACAGGGCTGGCAACACTACGTATAGACAGGCCACGGGCATAAAGATTGTAGACGTATTTAAAAAAGATGTTCAGATGAAACCAAGTCTTTATGTTTTTATAAAACGCCAGAGTTAGGAAATGGTTGAAATTTCGTCCATTAAATCATTTCAATGGTTCCCTCTCTGAGCACATGCAATGCCTCGTATGCCAAATTCTAACCATGTCTTCTCCACGGAAATACCAATTACAAACCTACAGAAGCGGCAATTAGGCAATGAACAAGTTGGCTTCTTGCAGTCACTGTAATGACGACACAATCATGATCAAACCTGAAATTCGAATACAATAAAGCTAACACCAGGAAATCCATACCCCATCCAGTCTCCTTCGTTATCTTCCCCATCATTCCCATTGCCATGTCCTCCTAAACCGCTTGCGCACCAAGTTGATATGCTCGGCCCACGATACTCCCTCCGCGTGCGTACGAGAACAGTCGCCAGAAAAGTTCCCCAAGTATAGGATAAAACAATACAGTCACGAGGCCAAGCCTCTTTTCCACGTCCCTATGGCTGTGTAAATATGCTTTCCACAGCCACATCTCCTTGTCCAGTCTGAAATCGTTGTCGCGTTAGCTGCAAGGCAGCTAGTCCAATCGTAGCGTCATGGCGTTTCTATCTCGTCTGGTTTCGCTAAGCCTCAATCCATATCCATTATGCGTAAACATCAAGTTAGAATAGTCTCGAAGCTGCATGTCGTCGTGTCGAACTTATGAGGTCTTCTTGGCAGGACCGCTCATGTACTTTCCGACATCAGTAGCGTCGTGGAACTGCTTGCCAGCCTCCTTGACACCCTGCCAGATCTGTCGAGCAGCAGGGGGAGTACCCTGAGCACTAACGAGGGAGTCGACACGAGCACCGAGCTGGATGAAAGAGTTTTGGACATGGGTGCTCTGAGTGTAGCGAGCACGGAGGAAAGCAGTGTATAGAACAATGAGGATCCAAGATCGGCGCTNNTCCTTGACGAAAGCGCCGATCTGGTTAGCGAGAGGGCTGTCGACAGCTCGGCGAGGAGAAGCACCATCAGCCTCGGGCGCAGGCTTGGGAGCAAGGACAGCGGGGATCAGGTTGGCGCGAGTGTAGGTAGCAACGTGGAAGACCGAGTAGATCGTGTAAGGAATCAAGGCGAGAGGGTACTGGGGAGAGAACAGCCACACAAGAGCCATGGCTTTTTTGAGTCAGCAACGGTAGTGCAAATGAGACTCAATTTGAGTTTGGAGCTCTTACCAAGGTACTGAATGTTCTCATCTGCGAGGAGAGCCATGGGGCTAGGAGCAGCGCGAGCACCAGTCTTTGCGCGAGCGCGCATGGTCTTGTAGACGACAATGCCGTAGGTGACAGCGGCAGCGATAAAGGCAGTACGGTAAGAGAGCTGGGCCATGCGGGTGTAGTAGTTCATTCGGAGCCAGGACAAGGAATAACGGCACGTTGTGAGGATCAGAGTAAGGTGTCTATAGTCAAGGAATGATTGTTAGTCACAGATCTGGTTATTTGATGGTGATGTGAGCTCCAAAGAGGGAGACTGTAGATCCAAAACAGCTATCGTGGCCATTTCGTCGCACCGAGGCAGAGCGGGACAAAGGCAAAGTTCATGACAAGACGTACCCGACAAACCAACCGACTGTCAAAGAACACCGAATTAGCAATGCGATCTCATTGTAATGTCTGCGCACAAAGTCGCATGTCAAGATACCACGTACACTGGAGGGTCTTAGCAAGGGCCAGAAGCCTCTCCTGGAGAGGAAGATTGGGGTTCGGCGGGGGAGCCATTGCGTCTATAGATAAGAGAGTTGAGAAATGATGCGATCTAGTGTAAGTAGGTTCAGAGAATGTGCGCTCGCGATATGGTAGAGGGACGAGTTGATGCTGTTGCTGCGAGTAGAAAAGATGGTGATGGATGACGATGTCGTAAGGAAGAGAAGACAAGTTGTGTGGGCTTTGGATTTGGGAAGTGGATAAGAATCAAGGCAGGGGAGAAGTGTGATGGAATGGGCTGCGGCAGTGACGGAGCCTGCCCCCGCTTTGAAACAGCCCAGGTGAGGTGCCCCAAGCTCAAGCTCCAGGGCTCAGGACAGGTTTCAGCGATCGGTTTCCAGCGCGGTTTAGCAGCTGAGACGCTAAAACGGCTGCCTATCTTTTGAAGAGGGGAGAATGGAAATGACCGGGGGCTGGGCGCTATCTGACACCCGACGGGAGGGAGCTCAAGGTGGGGGGATGGACAAAGAGGCTGGTAAGGGAGTTTGTCTGAGACTATACAGAGGAGGAAATTAATATTGATTGTGGTTTATACGACGTCGTACTGAGTGTTTGGACTGTGTTTGCGAAATTCGTTTATTGAGGTATCCATTGGTTGTACACGACACCAACTGAAACGTCTGTCCAAGCTTATCTGGAGATGGTGATGGCTTCGATGACGACAATTAACCAGTTTGCAAAAGCACGTGAAGACGCCACTAACAGAACTTGCTGAAAATCCGGTACGTTTGAGCCTGATTTATTTAAATAAAAAAAAAAAAAAAAGTCCCTCCCTAATCAGAATTACAAGCTGTCTATCACCTTATAGCCCCAAATCCACCTACCTACAAGACGGTATCAGTCTCAATTCTCATTGTCACTTGAACAAAGAGCTTCGAGAATAAGCTGACTTTGGAGCTTTGGCTTTGGCTTTCGTCATCGCCTGATGCCAGCTTTGACCAAGGTCAAGCCCCTGCATAGCTGAACCGCGCGAACTACGTCTCAGCCAATGAAAAGAGACCAATCCAATAGGTGGTGGATCTCGAATCGACTTGGGAGCGGCTAAAATCTCCTGTAAAACGACTTTACAAAGACATTCTTTAGGCATTAAGAGTTCAACTGATATAGAATGATCATGAGCTAGTACAGGGGTGTATCTGAGATTATAAAATTGTCTTTGTTGTTCCTAGACATTATTTATCCTTCGACATTGGTTTGCATTGAGGCTTCAAAAGTTTATTACCCTGGAGCAGTCACTGATGCTTTGGTGCGAAGACACGACACTCATTGTTGACAACTTTCTAAGCAATCAAGACTGCAATAAGGCTACGTATAAGGCATCGCTACCAGTAAAAAGCTACATGCCCTCATAGAAGTACCTCGCTTGCAACAAAGTACAAAAACCTGAGCACCTCCATCAGCAGCGAATGGATAAATTTACTAGCTGATATTGAGAATAAACGCTGAGTTAAAGTCTGCTTTGACAAGTCCAACGACCCTTACCCAAAGCAGCAAGATCCAATCACTTTTCCGTCAACCAGAACTCCACGCTTAAGCAATTGTCCATCCGGTTCCGTAGTTCAAAGCCTTCATCTTGCTACTGCTCATCGTTCCCTTGAAGGGTCAGCCTATACATCATCCAGAAGGATTCAAGAATTTTATAAATACCTTCATTGGGGGAAGCGAGTTGTGCTGCAGAAAGGTTTGCCCCTCCCGCAAGTGACCTCGCATTCCGCCTCTCTCGTTGCTTCTGAACTTCTTCCATCTTTGTCTTGGCTTCCTGCTGCTGTTCAATTGCAAGCTCGACACTCCAGAACAGACTACGCCATGGTTGGTAAGAGGTGCTATGCTTGAACTGCACGAATGAACAGAGCAGAATGTGGACGTTCAGGAGGACTAGATTGTTTTCCGCTTTTCCTCTCCTGATTCCATGCTCTTGGATGAACTTGATACGAGCAGCCAAGGCAATTTCGACAATGCATCTGGCGTCTGTAGCGATGACAGTTCTTAAGAATCCCCCGCTGAGGGTATTTGCCACGGTTTCGAAATATTGGTCTATGGGTGCTCGACATTTGCAGGGGTTGAACAGCGCGTGGTTAGGGCACATTGTTAGGCAGTGGAAATTGTTGTCGCATTCTTTGAAGAATTCGCAGATATTGCCGTCTGCCTGGTCAGTGGCCATGTTTGGCGGTGGAGGCAAACCACTAAAGACATTTGTGCAGGCTTGTCGGAAGTGCATGTTTTCTCTGTCGGCTTTGGTAAATGATAGTCCTGGAGTTCTGAGAAAGAACTCGTAACACATATATCTGGGTGCCATTGTGCTCTATAATTTGCAGGCCAGTTAGTAAGAGATGGAATAAACAAGTGATGAAGTGAATGAGAAATCTCTATGTCTGTAGAGCAGTTGACGATATTGAGAGAACAGAGTAAGTTGGATGATCTGGCGTCTCTGAAGAGAAAAAGTCATCGGAGTTCGCTGGGTGACTCCTACCTGAGGTCTCCAGAAGTACTGGCTCTCCTGCTGAGAAGGTGTGAACATGATGGAGGCTTAGATACTTGGAGAAAGTGAAGCAGCGTAAGGATAAAGAGGGAAGTAAACAAGAGTGTTGATTGCTGAAAGTGAAGCTCCTGAAGGAATCAGATGGCACATCATCCGCTTTTGGGCAAGTAAAGGTAAGAGACCTCTATCGTAAGTGACAGCTGAGGTAATTGAGATAAACTTTGGCAACTCTAGAATGAACTTAGAAAGCGTTTAAGTTCATTAAGATGTTACTTTGAAGCTGCGAAACGGTGACGATGTGATCTGGGCACTCTGCGTTTGTATCTAGAGACAATGCGAGATTGTATATTCCATGCAACGAGACATCTATTCACCCGTAACAATCTTTCCAAACGCCCTGCTTCACCCGTGGAAACTCTTCTTCGTCACTAAATTATATCTGCTGCTGCCATGTTGGTATGCAAATACTATTCGCCTTGTCACTATTCGTCAATATTGACATCGATGCCTCTGCGGTACAACCAGCATCCCCCAAAAAGAGTTGTTGAATGTGCCCGCTGCAAAGCTTGTATCAGACGACACGAATTTACAGCTCGGAGAAGTGATCATTTGTCAAGGGATGCTGGTGTTGATAACCTATCATATAGAGTTCCAAGAAATGCAATGCCTGGGAAGCTTCGAAACCGTAATGCCACGCTTTTGATGGTTGACAATTGGGTTCGACAGACTGAGTTTGAGACACCTGTCTCGCCCTTTCTCCTCATCCCTTGAACCCTCGGATATGAGGTGACCTTGAACGGTCAATGGCCTCCCATCCTGATCTCGGGGACTACCCACCGATGCCAAGAAAGACTTTGTCACCAAGAGACCGACCTTTATCAAGCCAGTATCGCAAGTCTACTGTCACATACGACCATAGCTCTTGGAGAATACGGGATCCCGTCTGCTCTNNTTATAATTTATTTTTATAGTTTGCATTATGCGCCCAGTATTTGTCTATGCCATCACCTGTGTGTTCACATAACTGTATATACGATAGCTGAGGGGTCCCGCGGGGGAACAGACCACATCAACATGGAGCTCAGACGCAACAGGCTTTCATTCGTAAATCATATAACACGGCTCGGTACGTTGTCGGAGTTGCAGTTGTCTAAAAACTCAATGGCTAACTGAGATCGTCATGGTAGCCAATCGGAGGAGAACAAGCAAGATCTCCGTTTCGCCATCAGCCTCATACGTAATAGTCCATTCAGATCTCCCAGAGCATGAAAGTACCTCCAGGTAGCAAAGATCATTTTCACCGCTTTGTATTGATCAATAAGGTCCATCATAAAGGAGCATGAGTTCCGGGAACTTGAGATATGCTTTGTCGATCACAGGAAAGGATGACTCGATGCGCAACAATTGCATCACACAAAGGATGGGAATCAAGTTCCCCATCCATGCCACTCTAGCCATCCATTGTCAGCAACGTAGCACTCATCAAACGAGCATGACAGGGAACAATTCAGGTACCATTCACAGCCACAGCTGTCACGACGACTTTTTGCCTTGATCTCTGTTTCACATTTTAAAAACTGGGACCGTGGAAAATGATGCATAAGACACGTCAATTAGCTTACATTTTTCTTTTGGTTTGCCTCAACGCCAAGGATTATGAGCTAGTAACATGATCTTTGGATACAAGATCCGACAGGCGGACTTGATGCTCCGGCTACAAAAGAATTAAATGGATCCCTGCTCCATATCCTAGAGGGCATTCGCGTGGCTAAGAAGATCCGTATCGTGATAAGTTAGGAGGTTTTTTTTT
>PVQA01001126.1:0-27745 GCA_002980515.1 Fusarium burgessii | reverse complement strand
TGATCAGATGCTCTATAACTCACATTTCTAAGGCCGAGTTCTTCCCGGCCTTTTATGCTGCATTTAAAGCTACTTTTACAGAAAGTAATATCCAGGGGGGTTTTAGAGGAGCTGGACTTGCTCCTCTTAACCCAGAAACTGTAATCTCAAAGCTTGATGTGCAGCTACAGACCCTAACGCCTCCCGGGGAGGCTACTCAACCATCAACACCATGGGCTTCAAAGACCCCAAAGACAGTAATTGAGGCCCAATCTCAGTCTGAATACCTTAAAAAGCGAATCAGAAGGCATTATAGTAGCTCCCTAGAGTCTATTATTAAAGCTTTAAAGTCAGCTACTAAGGCAATAAAGGCAGTTATGCATGAGGTTACCTTATTGAGGGCTAAGCTTCGCAATCTTCGAGATGCAAATGAGATACTAAGTTGGCGCCGCAGGGCAAAAAGGACTAGATTACAGAAAGGAGGGACTATGAGTGTACAGGAAGCATCGCAAGTAATTGATCAGATGGATGTTGATATGCAGGTAGTAGCCGAATTATCGAGAAGTGGTAGTCGAGGAAGGTCAGAGCGACCAGGTGGTCGGCGCTGTGGTGTATGCGGTAAGGGCGGTCATAATGCAAGGACTTGTCAGGTAGTTCTTGAGTCATCTGGGGAGGAATTTAGCGAGTAAAAGCTAGCCTTTTCAAACTGCAGCTTGAGCTTTCGAGCTGTAGTTTAAAAAGGTTGAGGAAAGTGCGTCGCATGCTTATCTGCGTCGCATGCTTATCAACCACGTTAACTTATTATATAACTTAATCAACTTTCTATTCTTACTAACTATATCCTCTCCAACTATATAATAGATATATATATAAAGGGCTTATAAGCCGTTAAGAGAAATATATATATATATATATATATACTAACTATAACTAGAAATGAGCTTGGGCAGAGAGGTCTGGCTGATATACGAGGTAGGTGCTTCAGGCACCTTTAATAAGAACTTCCTAATTAAGATACTATGCTGGATATAAATTAGAGACATCACCACTTCTCGGAGATGAATTTCAGACGTAAAAGTCTATCCCGTGAGCAGATCTGAGCTAAAGCTAAAGACATACTAGCACTCCGAGTGGACAGAGAGAAATCTCCAGCCAAAGCGAACAATGCGTGTAATTAAGATGCCAAGGTTGATATATAATATATAACATAGAAGAATATAACAAAAGGTTTTACCTTCAAGCCTTTTTAACATTATTGCCTTTTCTCTTAGGAACCCGAAAAGCCCAATAAAGTCCAAGAGCTGCGCTAATATTGACTAAGATAAATACCCAGACAAGTCCAAAGTCCCTCCAGCGTGTATCATAGCTGAGGTCAAACTGCGCCAAGAAGTCATTTGTGGTACCAATAGGGCAATAACCGCACTCATCGTGAGCGGTGGGATCCAGCACACGTCCACCGGCTGCTTCAGCAAAAGGTCCGAGAAACTCGCCACAGCTCATGTTGCCCACAGATGGTGGCACAATGTGGAGGACCTCATAATCGGCGCAAGTGACATTGTTGTTCGCCACCGCAGTCGACATGATACCGCCTACTAGATAGGTTGCTGGACTGGCCCGGTACATAAATGTCCAGAAACCGGGGAGGTCGGCTCGAGGGACACCAATACCACAAAACAGAATACACAGCATCCAAAGCAAGCTTGTAAGGACACCCGCCGTCTCAGGGAGGTCAATCCATACGATAGCAAAGTGTGCGAACGTACTGGTAAAAAGGAGGTAGACCCAGAGAAAGAGAAAGACAAGGAATCCACGAATAGCCTCGTCGTCTGGGGTGGTATTTCGGACAAACCCAACTGGGTAGTACCAGCAGAAATACATAATCACAGCCATTACCGTGTTCCAAAAGAGCTCGATCAAGATATTCGCCATGATGTATGTCGTCCAACGGTAAATCTTGGACGGCCGCTCACGAGATTCGTATAAGTTGCGCTGTGGCACAAACATGGGCATGATTTGTTCGTTGATGTTGATGAAGAGGACAAGAAACATGAAGATAGCCCAAAGCTGGTTCTGAAGACCTTGGATAGAGTTATTCGCACTATAGCTGAAGCCCAGGTAGAGGGACTGTATCGAATGTCAGCCTCAGGTCAAAAGTCTATTTTGTTATTGTGACTTACCGACAGCGCGATCAAGGCCGTCTTTGACCACATATACACGGGAGACCTCCAGAAGTGCTTCGAAACACGTATCATCACTTCACGGAACTGGGTTGAGAAGGAAGCAACAAACTCTTGATGCTGAGATTTGTCTTCGACAGCACTCACGTTACTCCTGGAGGAACCAAGGGCTCGCAGACGAGACAGTTCTTTCTTGGTCTCTTGGTACTCAGGAGAATTGCACCAAACCTGATGCCAGTCGATGCCCTCCGAACCATCTTGCGGAGGTTTGATGACTTCAAGCATCCACTCGGCTGGGTTGGCGTCCGCTGGAATGGAGGGTGCCCCATTTCTCTCGAAGTATTCGATCAAGCTCGATGCGTTATCGCCCAAGTCTAAGAGAGGTCAGTATCATTCGAGTACTTGCGTGTGCTTGCAGCCAGGGAGGCAGTCACGTACCACCAAAAAAGACAGTTTTACCTCCTGGAGCAATCAGGAGGAGACGATCGAACTGGTTGAAGAGGATAGCTGATGGCTGATGAATGGTGCAGAGAACGGCCTGGCCGCTATTGGCAAGCTTTCTAATAAGCACTGAGATAGCCCATGACGTTTGGGAGTCTAGTCCAGATGTTGGTTCGTCGAAGAAGACTAGAAGTTGAGGTCTAGCAGCTAGCTCCACGCCGATAGTAAGCCGCTTTCGCTGTTCAACGTTGAGACCTTCGCCCGGCACACCAATGACGGCGCCAGCATAGTCTTGCATCTCCAAGACATCAATGACGTAGTCAACATATCGTAATTTCTCTTCCCGGGGGATTTCAGATGACTGCCGAAGGATTGCACTGAACTCCAAGGCCTCTCGGACCGTCATCGTACTGAGGTGGATATCCTGCTGCTGTACGTATCCTACCTGGTGTTGGAATGTTGCATCTGTTGGGATGCCATTGATCAACGTGTCGCCGCTAATAACACCGACCGAGACACGAGTTGCGAGAACATCCAACAGCGTCGTCTTACCAGCGCCCGAAACGCCCTGTTATTGCATACCATTAGTCCTCTAAGCTAAAGAAATCACGATATTTGCTTACCATAAGAGCTGTGGTCTTGCCTGGCGACACCCAACCATCCATGTGATCAAGGAGACGGCGCTCTGCGCCTCCTTTGACTTTGATATCATAGCAAAGATCTTCCCAGTGGAATACCGATGTACTTGCGGTGAGGCCTTTTGCGTTGAGCGAACCGTCGTTGGTATACAAGTCGCTTTTCTCAACCGCCTGGCCGCTTTGGGCTTGGGCCTCTGGGTCATCAACACCGTTTGACTTCTTTCCTTTGACAACCGAGGGCATCTGACCCTTTCTGAAGATGAGGATCTCGCCCTTGGTCTTTGGTGGCTTTGAGAACTCTGCCATGACCAAATAAGCACAAAAGAAGAAAATTGTAAAGCCACAAAGGATGCCGACGTTCCTCCATTTGTGCGAATGCTGGTAGTCGAAGGAGAGGGAGAGATACTTGCTTCCATCAACAACGGATGTTCCAGGTTCCGAGCCCACTACAGAACATATTTGTGACTCTGGTGATAAGTCCTCATACCTGGGCCCTTGCGGGACCATCGCTGCACATGCAAACTCTCTTCCATGGAACTCATTGACAATGAGGGCCTCGAAGGAGTAGGCTAGAGGGTTGATGTAGCCCATCCACCATGACCACCCGGGCATATAGGTTGTTGGCATGGTAAACCCGGTGTAGATCATAAGACCCATTCCAAGGAGAGCGCTAGGAATCATAGCCTGCTCTGGAGTTCTAGTGATGCTTGCCAGGGTACGGAAGATGGCTGATTGAGATAGTGTAGCCAACAGCGTGACAAGGCAGAAGAAAAAGAAAGGGCCTGGCTCTCGCCGCAAGTGAGCCATAAAATAAACAAGAATATTAAAAACAAACATATTCGCAATCTTGTAGGGAAGATCGCAGAGGTAGCTAGCAATTGCTTGGGCAGACTGGTGGTAGAAGGCATATCGGTTCTGCTTCTCGACGACGGGGCGCTCGGCATAGATGGTCAGGACTTCGAGCTGGCTGCTGAAAGCGTTGAACATCAAAGAGAAGAAAATGATTCCGCCGCGGTAGTAGAAGCTCGAGGAATCTGATTTGAGATTGTAAAACATGCTGCCGAGAATTAGAGCCATGATGAGGTTGAAGAGTAGAGATGCGATGGTAAAGTCTGGGTCTGCGAGAAGCCGCCTCCAGGCCCGCCAGAAGGTAAGCGAGACCTGTTGGGCGTAGGATATCATGTACGGAGAACTGGTACGCTGTGACTTGGCCTGATCGGTACGTCTGGATTGCTGGTATTCTTCGAGTCTCTCTCTAGAGGGATGTTTTTGTTCGTACTCAGAAATCTCTTGGGTGATTTGTTGTCGCTGTTTGCTGGCCTTCCATCGCTGGGCGAAGTCGTCTGGCGTACGGGGAACCAGATGCTCAAAGCCTGGCCTGATACGACGCTCATGGGGGCTGGTCATTGACGTCAAGAAGTCGGGTACTGTCTGCCTGCCTGGGCAGTGGAAACCTAGCTCCTGGAAATAACCCTTGGCCTTAGATCGTTTCCCAAAGAATATCTGCCTCCCTTCGTAGATAACAGTCACCCTGTCGAAGAGATCATATGCAGACTGAGGTGCCTGATAAAGGCTGACAGCTGATGCAACTCCAAGTAAATCTGCTTGCAGACGGAGGTTCTGACAGAAGCTAATAGCGTTGGCACTGTCAAGGCCTCTTGTGGAGTTATCCCAGCACTGAAACTTGGCTCGGGTGAGTGCTGCTTCAGCGATACTAACACGCTTTCGTTCGCCGCCGCTGATCCCGCGAACTACATCGTCTCCCACCCGGGTATCAACCGTATGCGTCAAACCGAAGATCGCCATCATCACGTCACGGTTGATGCGGTCGAACTGTTGGCGGGAGAAGCCGGTTGGGATGTGACGGGGGCTACGGGCTCGGCTCGCAAAGGTCAAAGTCTCTCCAACGGTGAGATGGGCGAGGTGGTTGTCAAGCTCGGCATTGTAAAGAACATCGCCACGGAAGGGGGAACGAATACGGCTCGTTTCAATTCCTGAGCTACCATGTTAGAAGAAAGTGCCCCCCAAACGAACAAGTAGCGAAGAGCTTACCTCGATAGTTGATGTACGCGTCTGGGCTCACTTCAAGATCCGCCGTTTGAGATGAAAGAGTCTTCAGGAATGTCGAGCAACCGGAACCTGGCGGGCCCAAGACCAAGAGCATCTCTCCCTTTTCGACGACACCCTCGAAATCACGCAGGATGGTCAAGCGCTGTTCCTTGCGCTTGCTGTTGCTAACCAGCCTCACCAGGTCCTTGACGATTCTGGCTACGACATTTCCGAAGGACATCTGAAACTGCGCTCCAGTGCTCGAGCCAAAGACACTGAGGTCCTTGAATGCTACGCCGAGAGCACGCGGCGGGGCAGAATCCGGATCCGACTCTGTGAGCTTGGTAAATTCCCTGGTCCAGGCATAAGCGTCGAACGTTGCTGAGTTTGGATCCAGATTGCTGGCAGGTCTTGGACTGAGAGGATTATTGGGGGTATCATCATCAGGTTGTGGTGACGATGTCGAAGTTCCCGACGAGTTTGGCTTCGCGTATGTGCTGCTGACTCTGCGTACGAGCTCCTCGATGTTCTGGTCTGTAACGGAGTTCCTTGGGCTATGTTTACCCGTGGTTCGAAGCTGCTGTTCCTCTGGTTCCTCAGATTTTTCTGTTGTCGAGGGACTGTTGGACGACATGGTGAAGCAGCCTTATCTTGAAAGAGCGTTATGCCACTGACTAGTTTGGTTAACAATACAATAGCCAACAACTTTATAGATGTGGTATAACATCTATCGAAAGATGTGACAAGAGAGCGAAGGAAGCGCGTCGTACGTGCCCTTTGGATGGGAGACACAGACCTCCCTGTTGAGTCGTTGATCAGGCCGCTTCGGCCCCGAGCCACTACATAGCTCGGTGTGTTGTATTCCGACTCCCACCACGCTGGCACTTTTGATCAAGCGCCAACAGGGTCCAAGTCTTGGTCGAGGGTGTGAGACGGAATCTCAAGGGAGACATGGGCGTGAACGTTTCGCACACAATCTCACTTCCCAACACAACCCAAGGGGAATACATGCCTGCATCGGCTGTGCCATGGTATCAATTCCAAGGATGTCTGCAGTGTCAACTGAAGAAATTCCTCCGCTGGCTTACGATTCGAAAGTGCATATACTTGGCACGGGGTCAGGAAACTGTCCGAATGAGACTAGTGTCTCGGTGTTCGGTTCTTGGCATTGTGAGAACGGGAGAAACTTGAGCCGCCTTCCTTCGGCTAAGCTGATCGGATCCACAGACATGGATCTTAGACTAGGTACCGTACTCGGCAGACATAAGCTACATAAGCCCAGCACAAGCTTAAAAGTCGCAATTTTCTCCGACGAGTTGACTGTGCCTCCCCCCAATGTTGCATCGGTAGTGGTCCCATGAGGATTTAGCCCCAACCGGGGAACTGCTCTCATTTGAGCCGCTGCAAATCATGACAGCGTTAAAATCACGCATTCTTCTGATTTGAACTGAGTTACGCCCCGAAGGTAGCAGCAGCTAATTGTTTGAGGACTTTTGGGTTAGATTAGGTTATACACCAAGTTTGGGTCCGTCATCGTGGTTCAAAGCGCATTACGTGGCAGTTAACTACAATGTTTTTTATCAATATGTGGCTAACTCAGATACTCAAAGCCAGGTAGACTGTAGGCAATGTATTTGATATATCGATTTAGAAACAAGTGAACCTATTGAGACATGGTCTATGCTAGTTTCTCAGACTATCTAAGTCGACCCATTCATGGCCTCCTTTGCAGCAAGATTCTGAGCATGAAGAGCCGCAGAGCACAATTTCATCTGGCCACTGGATCCATTTCGTCGATTGTATGCCTCACATTTCATTGTTTCTTTGGCCCAGCTGCAAATCGATGCGGCAAGGTTTTTGACATCCTCCTCTGTATTGTGGCCGTGGAAAACCAGCCTGATCCGGTCTGTTCCTTTTGGAACAATAGGGAAGCTGATCGGATAGACTTGGAACCCTGCCAGTTGCAGATGTATGGCGAGGTAGAGGTTATGCTTAGGCTTGGTCCAGACAGGACAGATCTGACTGACAAATGGCAAAGCATCCCAGTCATCTTGCTCGTACAGAGGAATCCGAAGAAAGCCAGCATCATTGGCCTTGTCCCATATAGGGTTTTCAGTGATCTCCTCAAGAAATAGCTTCACGAGATGTTGGACTTTGTCCTGAGCCTAACTCGCTTGTCAATTACGCTACTGAGTATACAAAAATACATGGAAAAGAAGGGGTTGAAAGAACATACCGCTTGAGTCTTTCCAGCCCTCATTAACCTGTATGCAGCCCGTGTAGAAGCCACAATAAGGTTGGGAGGCGAGGTTGAGTACAGGACCGGCTTGGCGTGGTTGATCAGCATCCTCCGAACCGTGGCGTTGGAGAGGATAGTGGCACCAGAGCCGCAGAACGCTTTACCGTAGTTTTGGTTCTGCACGGCAATCTCATTCTCTAGACCAAGCATGCTAACGTAGCCTTTGCCTTGTGGGCCAAAGCAGCCAGAGCTATGGGCCTCATCCACTACAAACTGCGCATTACCCCCGGGGAAGATCTCCTTGGCAGCCTGCACGAGCTCTTTGAGTGGGGACGCGTCTCCATCCATGCTGTAAAAGGACTCAACGGCAATGACAATAGATCTCTGACCGTTTTTGATCTGGGGCTGGGACTCTTTGACTGCCATGAGGGTTTCCACGAAATCATTCACATCGTTGTGTCGAAACGGTTTCTGGCATAACGCAAGGCTGTTCTTCATGCCGTTGTGGATGCTTGCGTGGACGAGCTCATCATAGACAATTGCATCGCCAGGGCGAGCAAGGGCAGTGAAGATTGCTTCATTAGCCAAGGCACCAGAGCCGAGGAAGAGTGCTGACTCGACACCATGAAACTGTGCAATTTCTCTCTCAACTGTCTCAAGGTAGGTTGAGTTTCCATTGAGAGGTCGAGTACCAGAAGCACCCAGCTGAAAGTCTGGATTGGCCTTGAGCTCCTCAAGAAAAGCTTGCTTGACAGCCCCCGAAACGCCGAGGGAGACGACGTCGCAAGAGGAAAAGTCAACAGTGGCATTGTTCGTGTGGAACATGGCGCATGCTTGTTGAGCTCTGTTGGCGTCAAGTTCCTCTTCAAGATTCTTGTAGAAGATTGCACCATTCTTCAAGTCAGGGCCCCGGACTTTCTGGGCCTTTGCCCATTCTTCCACAAAGGATGAGGTTCCAGCCGAGACAGTCATGATGAAAAGAGCAGTTGGGGTTGTTGGGGTTCTGTGTAGATGCCTCGTATGAATAGAGAAAGGTTAGTTGAATAACAGTAGTACGGAGAGAAAAAAAGAATTTGCGAGTAGCAAGTGTGTAGATAATAGTTCAGCAACTTGCTCAGTTAGCTCTTATTACAATTTATCCCACTTGAGTCTTTTGAGAGACGACCAGACGTTGTCTGAAATTCCACCATATCGCCCGCTCGCTCTCTCAATCGCCGTATTTGCCGGATTCATTCCCAGTGAGCAAGCTACGAAGGATTCATTCCTAGTAAGAAAATTACAAAAGGACGTATGTTAGCAACACATCCATCCATACATTTGGATGTAAGCACTAGTGTTGTCAGTGCCGCAGTCGGGCCGTCCGGCCCTTTCCACACTAGCTTAAGACTAAGATCAGGCTTAATAATTTAGCCCAAAAAGAAACAGCCCCCACACTCCAAATGCCAAGAGATGTACTGCAACGTACAATGAGTCGATTATCAAGCAAGTGGTTGTCGAATAAATTCAATTGCATATCTGACGTTCGGCTGGGGCAAGGTTTATTTCAGCCTAAATGGAGTCCGAAGGCAGACGCCAATAGAGCTATTATCACAGGGCAAGGTAGGCGCCTGTCCTCGCCAAAAATGTGGACACAAAGCAAGGTTCAAGAAGAGACTGTAGACTCTGCCTCACAGGCTCAGTCCAATCAAGGACTGCCGGCCTGATGGTGCTCTGTTTCGGGTGGTATCGGAGACTTCCCCATGGTGGTGGGTGGCGGCCATGCAGCCTTCGTTTGATGCTGTATAACCAGGCAATGTTACATGCGTAAGGCATGTCAGCATGGCAGACTGCATATTTGACTACGTGGGATTATGGTAAGCTTAATTTGGTCACTTTGTCAGTTAGAAGCTCTCGGGGGCCTGCGTGGTTCGAAAATAACGCAAGCGACCTGTAATGCCACAAGCAGGGTGCAGGAGACAGGGATATCATGAAACTGCCTCAACTCAGGGTCTTTGTACTCTTTTGTCGCGCCAATGGAAGCAATTTTCTCTGAAGTTTGTTGAGACATGATTCAAAGAACTTCAAAACATTTAACCCGAACCAATTTAGCACAATGGGGGAAAGCAGACTGTAACTGCACAGCTCGTCCTTTTCAAACTAGTTATAAACCATTTCCTAGGGCGTCATGTAAACATTCTGTGTTAGTCTGAGGTCCTAGTACTTTGCCGTTGATCAACCGCGAGTATTTAATCTGCGGGGAGAATATGACGAGACTAATATGACTTGTCCTTTTTAGACAGGCATCCATCAGACTCGCTTGCATCCACTGTCAGGAGGATTCCAGCAATGCAGCTAGGATCGGTTCCTTTAAGCATGCTGACGGCCGCTATAATACATATTTCAAGATATTTCTAAACGACGCGTGGCGTATAAGTGTTTTCAATCTGTATAGGGAAAGGACCGAAATACAGTACAAGGGGAATTGTGAGATACTGAACTGATAAAAGGAAAGCGCTTGCAATTGAGTGGACCGGTTGAGTAAAATGAAGTGGGGCATGCTTAAAGGAATGCATGAAAGCTATGTGGAAGATCGTACGTGTAAGATTATGTCCTTTCATCAGACACTCGACTATGTCAGAAGGAGCCGAAAGCTTTCTAAGCAGCTTACTCGGGGGTTCTCACTTACGGAAGTTCAGGTCATAGGTTCAAGGCTTGGCTGACCTTCCTTGAATGTAATAGTGCTTAGATGTATCTTAGAGGCGAGGTTAGGCGCGCGGTTTGCGTCAGCTCTTGGTCAGGTTCAACTCCAAATAACAGTTCTCAAATCACAACTCAGCCGTACTGTAGAGGCCATAGAAACATACGACGGTAAAGATCGAGGCCTAGAGGGTGGGGGCTGTCTCAGTAGCTGCATGGTATCATGAGGCAAGACACTCTCTTAGGCCCTCAACAGATGGTATACTCTTCCAGGATTTATAACCACTAAAGACCTCGAGAAGCCAGAAATCTTGTGCCACAGAATCTCTTTAGACAAGACTTCCCTACTCCAACCATCTTCCTAACTTCGCTTCAACACAAACATTCACAATGTCTACAATGGATACCTTGGACAGTGCCACGTCTACACTGGGGCAGTCCATTTCTCAGTCCATCTCAACAGAAACCAATGGTGCCAACACCCACGGGACATCTAATGGTACTCTTACAGGTGCTATTAATGGGCATCCCAATGGTCACTCAAGTGATCTTAATGGTAGCCATACTAATGGTCATACTAATGGTCATATCAATGGTCATGTCAATGGTCATCAAAACGGACACACAAACGGTGTCAACGGGAATGGGGTGGCTCACTCTCCCAACCCGTCTTTGCCACAAAAGGATTCTCCCGTCCCCATCGCCATCTGCGGCATGGCACTTCGTCTTCCCGGCGGTTTGGAAAGTCCTCAAGATCTTTGGGACTTTCTTCTAGCCAAAGGTGATGCGAGAAGCCGCGTGCCTGAGTCCCGCTATAACATCTCAGCCTATCACTCTGACTCGGGCAGGCCCGGGACCATTGCAACTCAGTATGGCTACTTCCTAGATGACAACGTGAAACTTGGAAGCTTGGATGCAGCCAGATTCTCACTCAGCCGAGCTGAGCTTGAGTTCGCTGATCCGCAGCAAAGACGTATGCTCGAAGTTGTGCGTGAGGCCTTCGATGACGCTGGAGAGATAGACTTTAAGGTTAGTGCATCCCACAAAGACTGGGTAGAAGTATTATTAACAGAATCTAGGGTCGGTCTATTGGCTGCTATATGGGCAGTTATGGCGAGGACTGGCTCGAGATGCAAAACAGAGATCATCAACAGTCTGGAGTGAACAGAGTCGATGGCTACAGCGACTTTATGCTCTCCAGCCGTATCTCATATGAGATGGATCTCAAGGGCCCATGGCAAGTCACAATCTGGCTGTGTTCAAGATGCCCAAGCTAACTGGAAACTAGTATGACTGTCCGTACCGCCTGCTCTGCGGCTTTGATCTGTCTCAACGAAGCATTTCAGGCTATACAGAATGGCATATGCGAGGCAGCGGTTGTTGGTGGGGCCAACTTGATTATGGCACCAGGCATGACAGCCTTTATGACTGAAAAGGGCGTCCTTTCACCTGAAGGCCACTGTCGAACCTTCTCTGCCGATGCCAATGGCTACGCCAGAGGAGAGGCTATTACAGCAGTCTTTGTCAAGCCGCTCGATGCTGCAATCAGAGATGGAAATCCTGTACGAGCCGTAATCAGATCGGTTGTGTCAAATAGTGATGGCAAGACCCAAGGAATCGCCCAACCCAGCACCGAAAGTCAGGAGGCCTTGATGCGAAAGGCCTATGCAGATGCAGGCATCGCTGACTTCTCCAAGACGGCCTTTGTCGAGTGTCACGGAACCGGAACCCCTGTAGGCGACCCGATTGAGACCAATGCCGTGGCCAGGGTCTTCGGTGATGCTGGCGTCTACATTGGCTCCGTGAAACCTAACTTGGGTCATTCTGAGGGAGCTTCTGGCTTGACATCCCTTATAAAGGCGGTTCTTTCACTGGAAAACCGCACGATTCCTCCGAATATCAAGTTTACTAGTGGCAATCCGAAGATTCCCTTTCGGGAAAGAAAGCTTACAGTTCCACTGGATGCGACACCCTGGCCAGAGGATCGTCTTGAGCGAGTCAGCGTCAACTCGTTTGGAATCGGAGGTTCTAACGCGCATGCAATTCTGGACTCGGCTCGAAGCTTTGGCCTGCCACTCGAGAAGTTGGATGTGACCACAAGCGAGGAGCTTGTCCATGATAAGAGCCATCTTCTTCCCTTCTCTGCCTCGTCGTCGGCATCACTTCAGGCTATGACAACCAAGCTGCAGGCGTGGATCGAGAAGAACCCCAACAAGCTTGAGGAGCTGGCCTACACGTTGAGCAACCGACGAGAGCATCTGCCACACCGATCTTTCATGGTGGCCAGTCTGAGTAAGATCCCGGACGCAGCGTCCCAGGGTGTTCGAGCTGGCAATACTCAACCCAATCTTGTTATGGTGTTCACCGGACAAGGTGCTCAGTGGCCCCGAATGGGCCGTGAGCTGTTGCTACGCGAGGATCTAGCGTTTCAGAAGAGCATTAGATCTCTGGACAAGCACTTACAAGACGTGTCCGGCGGCTTGGAATGGACCATTGAGGAGGAGCTTCTCAAACCGGCGAGGAAGTCTGGCGTTCAAAGAGCCGAGCTATCCCAACCCTTGTGTACCGCTGTTCAGATTGCTTTAGTGGACCTCTTTGCATCTCTTGGTGTTGTTCCATACGCAGTAGTCGGCCACAGCAGCGGAGAGATCGCAGCAGCTTACGCAGCCAAGGGTCTTACGGCAAAGGAGGCAATCGTGATAGCCTGGCAAAGAGGGCTTGCGGCTAGAGAGCAGAAGCGACCTGGCGCTATGGCAGCGATTGGACTTGGTCGGAACGAGGTCCAAAAGTTTCTACCTGAGCCCCAAGTTGTCATGGCCTGTGAGAACTCGCCTCGCAGTGTCACTATTTCTGGAGACGCGGACGCAGTCCAATCCGCAGTCGAAGTTGTCCAAAAGGAGCATCCTGGTATCACGGCGAGATTGCTCAAGGTTGACAAGGCCTATCATTCATACCATATGGCCGAGGTCGGTGACTTGTACATGGCCACTCTTCGAAAGTATCTGCCAGAATTTGTCGACCGAAAGGAGAAGCCTCGCGCAACCTCTTCTGATGGTCCTTTGTTCTTCTCAAGCGTCAGCGGCACGGGTGAGGCCATCAAAGCAGACGAGCTTGGCAGTACCTACTGGCAAAAGAATCTCGAATCTCCTGTGCTGTTCAGTGGTGCTGTTTCGGGAATCATTCTCAATGTTCCTAATGCCGTGTTCCTTGAAATCGGGCCTCATGCAGCCCTAGCAGGGCCCGTCAGGCAAATTATGACGGCAGTCAGCAATGGCTCAACCTCAGCATCGCCGTATTTCGGGGCCATGACCCGTGGCGAGGACTGTGCAGAATCTTTTTTGACTTCGGTTGGCCGATTGTACGAGCTCAATGTTCCCATCGACTTCTCCAAGTTGACGACCCGGACAACTTCGCTTCCAGGGCTCCCTCACTATCCATGGGACCACGACGCGAACTACTGGCGTGAGTCGAGGATTTCCCACGAGTGGAGGTACCGCGAGTTCCCTACCCATCCGCTCCTGGGCATTCGTCAGCTCGAGAGCACCACTTTGGAACCCAGTTTCAGAAACATGCTCTTGATTGACGATGCTAGTTGGCTGCGGGATCACTGCATCGAAGACAATGTCATCTTCCCTTGCGCTGGCTACATCTCCATGATTGGCGAGGCTATCAGGCAGATTAGCCCGCGTCAACAAGACCATTCACCTGGAGAGAACGGATATACCATTCGTAACATGGTGCTCAACTCGGCATTGGTTTTGACTGAAGGGACTCCAGTCGAGGTGGTCACTACATTCCGTCCCCTACGCCTGACCGATTCGCTCAATAGTCAGTGGTGGACGTGGACAATTGCCTCGCATAACGGCCATGTCTGGATCAAGCACTGCAGTGGCGAGGCCATGGCCGAAGAGCTAACACCTGAGCGACCTTCCACGCCCGCTGAGACTGAGCTGCTGCCACGCAAGGTAGAGCGACGAAAATACTACGACGTACTTAGTCGAGCTGGTATCGGTTATGGCCCCAAGTTCCAGCGCCTGGAGGACATCAGAACGGGGTCTCTGGAGAGTGTCTCAGCAGCGAGACTCTCTAGAAACCTTTGCGGCGACGAACAATACTACCACTTGCACCCTGCCGTCATCGACGCCTGTATCCAATCAGGCCCTCTTGCTGCTACCCAAGGCCATATCGAGGCAAAGCATTACAGAAGAGTCCCTACCAAGATTGATCGGGTGATTGTTCACCGAGTTGACCCAGAGGACGACATGAGAGCTGCGGCCTCGGCAGTGTTTATCAAGGGTAGCGGAGAGGTTATCAGTCGTGTCAAATGCATCGCCAATGACAAGATTGTACTTGATATGCAGGGAGCAAAGCTTTCGCCTCTTGAGGAAGCAGATGCTGCGGAAGCCCCTGTTGAGGAAGTGCCCACTGAGAATGGTGGCAAAGCGGAATCAGAAGTTGCTCCCAAGGCTCTAAGCGAGGAGCTGACTTCAAGCCGTCTCACTTGGTCGCCCCATATCGACTTCCTCGATACTAGCACGCTCATCAAACCCGAGGTTCCACGCCATCTCTATACACCTCTTCTAGATAAGATGGTTCGCATGTGCTTTATCTATTCCCAACGACGCATCAACTATATCAGAGATAACAACCTGATGAAGGATACCCTGCCCGAGCACATGCACAAATACATGCAGTGGATTGACTCTCAAGTCATGAAGGAGCCGGAAGATACCCTGACCTCTCTGGATGACTCAACTCTCCTGAACAGAATAGAAAGCCTTATAAAGCAGATGGAGGGAACCCCCGTTGAGGACTGTGCATCTTCGATCGAGAAGGTCCTCAAGAACATCGACGGTTTATGCACTGGTACTACGGATGCCCTAGAAATGCTCCTCGCTGATGGAACTCTGACCAAGATCTACGTGGCTACAGATGCCTGCGATCGATCAGATTTCATCCGCCACCTTGCACACAGCAAGCCCAATCTGCGAATCTTGGAGATTGGAGCTGGCACGGGAGCTTCTACTGCCAGCATGTTGAAGCACTTGATCTTGCCGGTTGGACAGCCGCTGTACTTCAAGTATACCTTCACTGATATCTCAGCCGGGTTCTTTGTTGCTGCGAAGGAGCGTTTCAAGGGCTATCGAAACATTGAATACCGTGTTCTCGATATCAGCAAGGACCCCGCCGAGCAAGGTTTTGAAGATGACGAGAAGTATGATCTCGTTATTGCGACCAATGTTCTTCACGCAACTGCGAGCCTTCAGGAGACTTTGAGGAATGTGCACAAGCTTCTCGACCACCGCGATGGTAGACTGCTTCTTCATGAGCTCGACAGTCCTTCCAAGTGGCCCAACTACATTTTCGGTACGCTCCCTGGCTGGTGGTATGGTACACCAGACGGCCGGCCAGAGCAGCCTTACGTGTCTCCCGCCCGCTGGGAAGAAGAGCTCGAGAAGGCAGGCTTTGATGGTTTGGACGCCGTGATTCGAGATGCTGAGGAACCCCACCAGCTGAATGCCATCATGGTTGCTCGAGTACGACCTCGATCCAAGACCAACCATAGGCCAATTGTTCTACTCTGTGATGAAGAAGAGCCCTTAGCGGAAACTATGTCATGCCAGCTCCAAGAGAGAGGTTACACCGTCAATCGTCGCCAGCTTGGGCAAACACTGCCAGATGAGCCTCAGGATATCGTCTCTCTACTGGATGCCAGCACACCCTTCTTTGACGGTATCAATCAAGATCGCTTCAAAGCCTTCCAAGGTATCTTGGAAGGTCTTGGTACGTCTGGTGCAGGCATGCTGTGGGTGACGCATCTGTGCCAAGTTGGTTGCAAGGATCCTAGATATGCTCAGATCATCGGCACTGTTCGCACTATTCGCACCGAGTCGCTACTGGACATTGCTACTTGCGAGGTCGACCATCTCGATAGTTCCCTCAACACTGTCATAGACGTTCTTGACAGGTTCCAGGCGAGACCTCGAGTCGCGGACGAGTCTGAAGAGGGTGACGCACTAGACCTCAAGCCTGACTACGAGTACGCCATCGTCGATGGAATGGTCAAGGTTGGACGGATCTACCCCTTCTCTCTCAAGAGTGAACTTACTGAGTCTGCAACGGAGCCAAGTGCTAGCTTGGTGGATGGCACAAGGGTCTCCCTCTCTATGACAAAGCCAGGCCGTCTGAGCACTCTTCACTGGGCAAAGGATGGAGACGGCGAAAAACTCTTGGAAGGAGACGACGTTGAGATCCAGATCTTTGCTGCAGGACTGAACTTCAAGGACGTCTTGGGTGCCTTGGGCGTCGTGCCTTATCCTGAGGCCGGTCTTGGTCTTGAAGGCGGTGGTGTTGTTCGCCGCGTCGGCCCTGAGGTCAAGGACCTTCAGCCCGGCGATCGCATCATGTTCCTGGCCGATGGAGCTTTCGCCAGTCATGTCGTCACACCCGAAAGACTCTGTGAGAAGATCCCCGCCGACTTGTCTTTTGAAGACGCAGCTACCATGCCTGCTGTCTTTGCAACGGCGGTGTGTTCGCTCTTCAACATAGGTGGCCTGCGCAAGGGGCAGTCAGTTCTCATCCACAGCGCAGCTGGTGGTGTCGGCCTTGCGGCTGTGCAACTTGCCACTATGGCTGGGGCCGAGATCTATGCAACAGTTGGCAACGAAGACAAGGCCAGATATCTTGTTGACAATTTCGGTCTGTCGCGGAACCGCATCTTCAACTCGCGTGATGCAAGCTTCGTGGAAGGCTTGATGAGGGAAACCAATGGCCGTGGCGTGGACCTCTGTCTAAACTCGCTCTCCGGAGAGTTGCTTCATGCAACTTGGCGATGCGTCGCGGAATTCGGTAAACTTGTCGAGATTGGCAAACGTGATTTCCTCGGCCACGGAAAACTCGATATGGATGTGTTCCTCGCCAGTCGAAGTTACTGCTGCTTCTACCTGGACGCAGAGATGGCCAGAAGACAGTCCTTGGTCAAGGAGTAAGTTCAATTTTCTCTGATTCGTCTTGTTTCGGAACTAACAATGATGTCACTTTTAGGCTTTTCCAAACAATAATACTGCATCTTAGAATGGGTCATATCAAGCCACTCACTCCTCGCAAGATATTCGACGCCTCGTCTGTACAGGAAGGCTTCCGCCACCTTCAGCAGGGTACTCATATTGGCAAGATTGTCTTCTCTATCCGCAACCTCGACGGATGTATCAAAGTCGACATGAAAAAGGTCGCCAAGTCGACCCGCACGTTGGAGCTTGACAGCTCGGCATCATACCTCCTAGTGGGCGGCCTTGGTGGTCTCGGACAAGCTGTAGCAAGACATCTCGTCGAGCAAGGCGCACGACGCTTGGTTTTCATGTCTAGAAGCGCAGGCTCAGGTCCAGGCGATAGCGACATTGTTCGTGAGCTCGAGAGTATGGGGTGCCATGTCGAGCTAGTCAGAGGCAGTGTCGTCAGCCGAGATGATGTTTGTCGGGCTATCTCTCAGGCTCCAAACCTCAAGGGAATCATCCAGGCTTCCATGGTACTGCGTGATGATAATTTCATCCGCATGAGCCTGGACCACTGGAACCAGGCTGTAGCGCCCAAAGTGGCTGGTACATGGAATCTCCATTACGCCACTGTTGAGGCCGGCATCAATCTCGACTTTTTCGTCCTCTTCTCGTCCATGTCCGGTGTCACAGGTCAGGCTGGACAAGCCAATTACGCCGGTGCAAACACCTTCCTGGACACGTTTGTCCAGTACAGGACTGGTTTGGGACTCGCATGCTCAGCTCTGGATATCGGTGCTGTGCAGGACGTTGGATACGTGTCACAAGACGAGGCTCTACTCAAGAGGATGAAGGCCGTCAGCGCTCATGGTATCACTGAGCCAGAACTCCTCGAGGCCCTTACGGCTGCGATTTTGATCCCGCAGACAGGCACAAGCGCCAGCACTAAGAACGAAGAGTACATCGATAGATGCACCATTGGTCTCGGTCTTTCGACAAAGATTCCCCTCAACAGCAAGGAGAGCAGGGCCTTCTGGCGTAAAGATCGCCGTATGGCAGTGTATCACAACAATGCCAGCAAGTCAGCGGCTGACACAGCGGGTTCTAGTGGAAGTGATGGTCTCAAGTCCTTCTTGGCCCGCGCCAAAGCTGACACTTCAATCCTCAAGACGGAAGAATCGTTCAACCTGCTTGCAATAGAAATCGGCAAGAAGCTTTTCGGTTTCCTTTTAAGGTCGGACGAGGACTTGAATACGACAGTGCCGCTGTCACAGCTTGGCATGGACTCACTCGTGGGCGTGGAAATGCGCAGCTGGTGGAGACAGGCGTTTGGATATGATATTAGTGTGCTCGAGTTGCTAGGTACAGGAAACTTGGATGGACTTGGACGGCATGCCGCTGAGGGTTTGTTCAAGGTGTTGGGCGGTGCGGCTGCATAGACGGTGCTTACTTACAACCACCTCTTTCTTGTTTCATATTTGATTTGATTGATGGATCTGGTTTTGTTCTATCTTGGTTCATTTCTAAAAACATAAAATAGACATTTCGTAATATGAACCTTGTTCTGGGCCTTTGTTCTATCCACGTGTTATGCTGATGCTGCTGACTTTGTTTGCCAAGGATGCAAGGTTACGAGGCTGACAAATACAGCTTTCTTTGCGCCTGAGGCATTACCACACCTTTTTGACACGAGGCATACCTGGCAAGAGGCATTAACTCACCATGACTTAGTAGAAAAAGCTAGTTCGTTCTGTACTACTAGCCAGCCAGTATATCGCAACTAGGCTATCCCACTCTTATCAGCACCCTTTTATAGACCAAGATATGACCCTCAACAAGTCTTGCGACCAGTGCAGGCTACGAAAGGTTCGGTGCGTTGGTACGTGTCATCTCTGGCAGCTTCGATTGTATAGCGACGTTTTGACACCTTTTGCGTATTTCTAGTGCCGCCCCCGAAGCCGAACTCAGACCCGGCAACTCAAACCATCTGCGTCCACTGTTCTGTATGTTTTCACTAACCTAATGATTCAAATGCCTGACAACTATAGAACCGCAACGAAGCTTGCAATTTTAGCAAGTTCAGGCGCAGAGCTAGGGTCAAAGGTAAGAAGATGACGAGAGTTCATACTTGTTGACGGCGCATAAAATACTGACGGACTGGGATCGTAGTATCCTCGAATTTACTATTTCCTAACTCCCTGGTCGATAACGCCATCACTACCGATAATGAGCTTTTTGTTGATAAAATCCTCCGATGCGGCCCTCAAGATGTCGTCCTATGCGACGAATCTACAGTAGTAAAGGTCTACAGATATCCCTCTTTTCTTAGATTTTATCTGTTTTCTTTTTACAAAATATTATAAATATTCTGAAGAGTAGTACTAACACTTTTTACCTTATAGGTACCTGATAATATAGGTAGGTTAGCTAATAAGAACACATATAGACAATTATCTGACAGTTCTACAGTTCCAAGCTCAACTGTGACATTCTTCTCCGAAAATAGAATAACATCGCTGGCCGACAGGCTCGGTACTGAAAGCTTACGGGAGCTTGTGACAAATCTCGATGGCCTCATAAAACAACGTGTCTGCCAAAGACAGACTTCACAAGCAGAAGGGATCAATTTCCGAGAAGCCGACCCTGTGAGGACCGAACCTCAAATGGTACAAGCTTTCATCAAAGGTACCCTACACAGCTATATGTCCATTGAACGTGAATCTAATGCACCTTAGCTTTCTTTACGAACATCCATCCTGTCTATCCTTTTCTTGACCAATCAGAGTTCATTTCGCAAGCTACAGATGCATACATCGATGATGTGTTGCATATTAACCCTGCATTTTGTGCACTCTATCATGCTGTTCTAGCTCTCGGCAGCCAGTTCTTTCATTGTGGAAGCTTTGTACCTCACCAAGGTCAGGCATGGGAGCTATTCCAAGTATCACTTGGGAAGATGTCAGAAATACTAGCACCACCGATTGGACTGATGAATCTTCAGGTATGCATGGTACTCCCCCAAATTTTTCATTTTCTGATACTGAATACTCATGCCATGTACTAGGCACTAACAGCAATGGTGAGTTGCATTAATCCAGAAAATCAAGCTTTCAGACTCACAATGTCTATCACAGTCGATATTCTCCATGAATGCTTGCTGTCTTCAACTCGACCAAACACTTATCTCTGAAGCTGCGAGAATGGCCCAAGCCTTGAAATACCATAAATCTCGCAATTCTGATGCTACTCAAATCAAGACATTCTGGACCGTCTACTTCATTGAGAAGTTGTCGGCCTTCTCAGAAAGCCAAAGCTCAGTAAGTGCTTCGTTCTATGCGTAGCATGTACTATAAAGTCGCTGATTTCTTTTAAAACTAGATATTGGTGGACGAAGACATCGGTTGTGTTATCCCTGTCTCCCCTGAGTCAGTATTCGGGGACTACGACTGGTTCACATCCGCAATTCGTCTGGCCAGAATCTCCTCAATAGCATTCTCAGAACTCTTTTCAGTCAGCGCTTCTTTTAATTCCAGAGCAGTGCTTGCCACTGGTATCAGGCGCATACGACATCTCCTAGATGGTTGGCGAATGTCCATACCTCCGTTCTTTAGACCAGGAGAGGCTATCCAGTATAATGGCGATCTGACTGCGAGCATGAAGCTAGTGTTGTTGCAGACTCAGTACGCGTATTACAACATTGTTTTCGGCTTAGAGAGGTTGACTCTCCATTTAAACATGGACGAAACAAACATTCGTGAAGAAAGCGAGAAAAATCTGATAAATGCTGCTCGTACAGTTGCAGAGCTTGTTGTCTTTATTGATTTCGAGCCTCATATCCCAATCTTGTGAGTACATCCCAAAATACTGAGATAGCTACTTATCCGGCTGAGCTGACGCCTTATTTTAACCTACTGCAGCGTTTCTGGTATAATGCCGCTATCTGCGCTCTTCATTCTCTTTGACCACGTCATCCACAATCCATGCCATACCAGGACAGAAGAGAATATTACCCTTCTTGATACCGTTTCGCGTTACTTCGCTGTCATGGATTCTATATCAATAGGGGCATTACCAGGCAGCATAATTTCTGAATTTGCCAGCATTGCTCGACAATACGTCTCAAAGGTTCGAGAAGGGACGTTTGACAAGAACCCAGATGGTTTACATGTGCCTACATCAGCTGAGTGGACAGCTGATAATTCTACAAGCCCAGATAATTCTTTATCAAGTTATCTGAGCTCAGATAACAACATGTCTAAGAAGGAGGAAGATCAACTGAAGGAACTATTTAGGGAAGCTTTCCCGGATTGGGGAAACATTTCCTTCTAAGTTAAGAATCAAGGTCTATAGGGATATGCCTTTTTACCTTAGTGATAGCGAGTATCTCCAGTGGGCAGAAGTGCTGGAGATAGTTATGAACCAGGGCAACGAGTCTTAACTCCTCGACAACAAGGGTGTGATGCAGCTGGCTGATATCCGTTACAGCCTGCCAGGTTTGGGGATGACCTCCGCAGCATTGTCAAGATCCAGGAGACCTGTAAACAGTAATAAAACTACTTAGAGATTCTATCAGAAATGACTCAAGAGGAGCCTACTGTATCGCTTTCCACTTCATAATAAACCTCCTGTACTAACACCATGATACTACTCTTCGGGCCCGACAATGAACCTAAGCTCGGCGATATATGACCCACTCTCCATGACAACATCACCTCGGTGTTCGATATATTTACCAGCCGCATCAATCAGACCGTATACTTTCATTTTCTCTGGTACCTGAAACGTTTGCGGTTCGGCATCAGCCTTGACTCTGTCTCCGCCTGTGCCAAACGGCCCCAGTTTCCTTTCCGTTGTGTTGATAATCAAATTGAAGATGGCTTTCTTCGTAGTATCCTCTGCTAGAACGCCTGTGTTCCATGATGCACCTGTGATTAATTCGTCATCTTCCAAGAAGACCGACTTCTTACTGCGGCCGAAGCCTCCAAACCGTATGCCATTGTAAGGCTTTGTCTCCGCCATAAGGGAATTTACGGCGAAATCGTAGGAGACGTCGAGTCGAATAAGGGTTGAAGGCGCTGCTTTTTGGACTTCGAAGACGTGGTTGCTGAGATTAGGGTCCTCTCCCATATAAACCTTTTGATAGAGTCTGTCAAAGTCTCCTGTCCATTCCAATGCTTGATCGGCGGCTCCCTCGAACGCATCGGCGATGGACTGGATGCTGGCCGAGAACTCTTTGGGAATATCAAACGACGAAGGGTCGTCAGCGTGTTTTGTAGCTTTGCTAGTAAGGTTTGAAATGCCATCGAAAATTGCGTTCATAATAATTGAATGTGCGCATGCGTCCAATCGCATTGGTACAAGGTTGTGAATCGCTATTGAAGAGTCCTCGTAAGGTAGCTCACTCGAGAACAGCTCAAGTCCAATGATAGGAACGTTGTAGTTTCCACCAGTCTGCCGAAAGAAGTGACTCAACCGAGCCCATGGAAGTCCTCGAGATAAATGAGGAGATCGTGGGTCTCTGGCAAGGCGAAAGGCCGAAGCGATTGGCATGCGGACGTTGATGGGATACGCATCAGCTGATACTCCAAGCGTACAACCGACGTAGTACAAAAGTGCTGCTGCACCAGGATACTGATGACCAACTCCGACGAGTGACGCTAAGAAGAACCACTGTGCGAAGGATAGAGAGCTGCCGACACTGTCAGGGCCGTGATACTCGAAACCTCCGTCGAAGACAGTATTGCTGAAACTGCCAGATAAGCCGAGCACCTGATCCCAAGTTTGACCCTGAACACTGGCAATTGTCGTAACTGCTTTGAATAGTTCTTTTGCTCTCGCCTCGCAGGCTGTAGCATGCATTGCATACTGTTCATAGTACAGTTTACACTGTTTGGTCAATCCTGTAAATCTTTGCCCACGCTCAAAGGTACCCATTTTCACTTTTGCGAATATGCGTTTCCTCCGAGAGAATTGAAAAGAAGTTGAAGTTGGCATGCAAGCCATGGCGAACTTGGGCATCATCCTTGACTTAGTCTCTTAGAGGAAACTGCCTCACTCAGCCGCAGCTGAATGTTTCTTGCCCCAGCAGTCTAATCATGGCTTTATGTGAGACATGTAATTGGTGTACTTTTCGCTTAGAGGGCCACTGTGGCTGCTTAGTGTATTTAGCTGTAAAGATCGTATGCCAGCTCGGTATCGAAGCAGTATTGGCGACAAATAATCTGACTCTCATGTTGAGGAGACCTTTGACGAGACGGACGACAGCTTCATTGGTGAGGGCGTGGGCATCGTTTCCCGCGTCGTAGCTGACAATTTTGATTTTAAAGTGAAAACGCCAGATCCTTTCACGGACTTGACGTGACAGCACCAGGACGTTATCGATATGCTCGCTATAAAATGGTCACATCAGCGTTAGTTATCTCTTCGGGAAATGAGCGAATAACGGAGACCAGTTTACTCAGTTAGGATAAATGAATAGCTGGTAAAGGTTCCAATATCATGGTGATATTTCTCATTCCAGTCAGTTACGCTGCTTTGGAAACAGGCATTGATGATGCCTTGACGACGGGTTTCAAGAGCCGTTTCTTGGGGGCGTCGGTACCAGGCGCTGGGGCACCAGCGGCTGAGTTGGTTTGGCTGTCCGGGTGGGAGGCATCTTGTAGAATTGAACCATTGTGCAATAGGAATAACAAATGGTCCGGATTTCTTATTGGCTAAGAGCACGGGACACTTTCGGTAGTTTTTGAGGGAAAGTGGCGACGCGAAGCGATGCGGGTTGGAGTACGAGTTTCATAGGTCTTTCAGGAAGTAAATTCAGCCTCTTATCTTTCAGCCCTTCTGCCATTCTCACTTCAACGGCTTCAATTCACGCATGTTTAAAATGAATATCAGTTGAGTACATTTAGCGATTGCTATTACCAGGTCTTAATCTTTTTGGAATCCGACTGCCTGACCAACCGATTGGCTACTCTGTGGAATCGTTTTCAGGTGCTGACATATACTGAGACTCGGACTTGGCTCCCATTGGACAGACGACATCCTTCCAGGGCTCGGTGTGGAGATTTACTGTGCCTTGGTGGGTTTGTAAGCACGTTCGTCGAGCTTTGGGTGATTCGCAGCTCTAATATGACCTGCACATTACGGACAAGTCGAACGAACACACTGCGTGCTTTATCAACAGAGTTTACGGAATGCCTGACAGCGCGTCGGTGACCTTGATTGAGAAGAGGTGAGGTTGTGTATGAAACATGAGGAGCTGAGCTTCCGCAGGCAGAGTGAGATGGAAAGGGTGTTCCAAGGACAAGGTGCGTCAACAGATTGTGCTTCTTGGGCAAAGGGCTCCGCATCGCATAACCGCTCTCGCTCTCGCAGCCTCTAATAAAGACGATGGAAATGATCCTTCCTTGATTTGCTCAAAACCACTTGTAGCCAAGCAAGCTAACTCGAATTTACTCGCCAGAAAGCTGCCGCCACTCGGAGACACAACGAAGAGCATGTCCTTCACTTGAGAGCAACAAGACCTGGAAGTATATAGAGTCAACACGGAGTAGGCCATGCCGAATCTCGTCTCAACAACCCAGTTTCCGGTTCGTGACATTAAGCGCTGTCCGCTTCAAAGCCTGGTCACAAAGAGGTGAACAAAAGCCATTACCTCTCAGACGGACTATTGACAAAGGGGATACCTCTGGGCCGGCTGAGATGCACGAGGCATGCGGTAACTCAGCCAATGTCTCGCGGATAGAGGGTATCGGCCTGAACTAACCAAGTCCTTGCCTGATAAGCGGAACGCTAAGCGTAAAGAGGTCAACAAATATACATACCAAACTCACCGACCAATCGCATCCTCTTCCGCGACACAAAAACACGTAAAGTCACATCTGCAACATTTTGTCCCTGCCTCTATTTATAGAGTGCCTAGATAGCGCCACGAAGTAGGGCCAATGAGAGGAGATGTGAGAGACTAAAGAGGCAATAGTCCTCCAATCCTAGCTACACGGTTGCTTATCATTGGGTTGCAGCTGAGGTCTGATAGACAGCAGTCAGAGGCCCTGTTATAGATCGGGGGCGCCTGGACTCAGGCAAGCCTCGTACCTAAATCATCTATCACCTGAAAAAGTCTTTGTAAGAGCAAATGTGTAGCTTCAAGCGCTTCATCAAGTGTTTACTCAATACCTACCCTACAGCCTGGCCTTTTTTGTGACTCACCTGCAAATGCCCCTGATAATCAAGAAAAGTGCTCAAATAAAGAAACAAGGTGGCCAGCCAAGCAGCATATTGACATTAGCAGTTCTTTAACAACTGAGGTGCGTCAAGGGGAATGCAAAGCTGTTGGGTAAACAATGCTAAGACCCGAGCAAGGTGGTTGTCAGATGTTGAACGCGATCTTGATAATACACGCCTTAGATGCAGGGGGGAAATATTCGTCAGAAGCATGCGATGATTCTAGCGTTGAGAGATTCGAGGTGCAGCCTCTTTGCTTCAGTGGGTTATCTCCTTGACTGCGCGGGGGCTACCATCGCGTACCGGACCCACCTTTTCTCACGTAATGACGAGGGTACAAGCGGGGTACGGAAAGGTCTGAGAAAGGAATTACTGCCAAAACACTATAGAAATCATTTTGAAGAGACCTATGACTTCTCAATCAATTCCCGGCGAGGCGCTTAACGCTTCTGATCTAAGTAGCTATATCACAGAGAAAAACAGCCGCCGTGAGCAGCCTAACGATGTTACGTGCCGACCGGTCTTCAACCCAGCCATAAGGTGCGGCGCCTACTTCCTCCCTATAGAGATGCCCTCTCGCGACCCTGTTATCAAGTCTCTGCCCTATACGCCTCTTGAGCTTTTCCAGATTTTCCTACCCTATTCCTTAGTTAAAATATGGGTTCAATACACCAATCACTGGGTTGAAAGCTTGCTCCAAGACCGTCATTTAAAGCCGGCAGCCCGGCTTAAAAGCTAGGTTGAGACCTCCGTTGCAGAGGTATATATATGGCTTGCCATCCTGGTTTACATAGGAATTCATAAAGAAGCTACGATCCATAGCCATTGGGAGACTTCTCACCCGGAGCATTATGCTCCTGACCACCTAATTCGCCGGCTCATGACCTACGACAGGTTTCAGCTTCTGCAGCGGCATATACGAGTCTTTAACCCGTTTAACATCTCTGATACACACCTTCCGAGGGTCTTCCAAGCCGTAGATAACTGGTCTGAGTACATACAACGCGTATCTCTTGATTTATGGACCCCAGGCACGAATCTCGCTGTAGATGAGTGTATGACCCGCTTCACAGGAAGGTCCTACGAGACAACAAAGGTCCCAAATAAACCCACGCCTCTCGGCTTCAAGTCTTGGGTTGCGGCTCAAAAAGGCTTCTTCCTGCAGTGGATTTGGCACCAGCCAAAGAAGAGATATGGGCCAGTTGCCCTGGTAAAGAAGAAGGACCCCATTCAGCTTTCTCGTCAGCTACGCAGTCAGAGAAGAAGGGGACTCTATACGCCTCTGAATCCGACACAAAGTGTGGTCATTGCCCTAGTTAATAAGCTGCCCAAAGCCAGATATCACGTCTTTATCGATAACCTATTTTCCTCTGCAAATCTCTTTACACATCTACGAAGGCTAGGCCACGGGGCTACAGGCACAGCCCGCCGCAACTGTGGTATTTACAAGCCCTTTATGCAGCTCAAAGTCGATGACACTGCTGGCCGGAACCTTCTTCGATTTGGGGAGGTACGGAAGGCCCCAACAGTTGATCACAAGGCAAGGAAGAAAGATATATTTACATATAATTCCCCTACTAATTTGTCACTAACTTATCTCTTGGCGTGGCAGGTGAATCAAATCGCGTGGAAGGATAACTCCCTCGTGCTCTTCCTGACTTCTGTGTTTAAGGGAGACGAGCTCGTTAAGCGCAAGAGGAAACGGCCCAACATAATGGAAGCTCGTGCACGCCCCATACAGCGTTTTTTTGGTGACGAAGCCGTGAAGGACTTTAATATCCCTTTGGTGGCTGCTATCTATAACGATGAAATGAATCATGTCGACCGAGGAGACCAATTGAGGGCATCATTAGGTTATAATCACCGCATTCGTCGGGGCCCTTGGCAGGCTCTAGCTTGGACTTTCCTCCTTGAAATAGCTCTTGTTAATAGCTATCTTCTTCAGCTTCACGGCAACCCAAGTTGGAAGAGATATAAGTCACAAACGGCGTGGAGAAGCTGTATTGTTGATGCCCTCATCGCCGCTTTCAGCCCCGATTACAAAGGAAGGAAGCTATATAGATCAGGTCACGATAACCTCAGTCATCCGGACCATCAGCTTATCTACAGAGGGCGCACCAAGAATAGCCGCTGCCACGCCTGCCTAGGCCATCGCTGTGGTGTTGCGAGATCACAAGCACAAGAGCGTGCCTTGGCCGAGATTAACCAGCGCTCATCATATGTCAACTCAATCAATCAATCACCCCAATCAAATCAATCAAATCGTCGAATTCTTACTTTCAATCAAATCAAATCACACATTTCTAAAGTTGAAATAATTGACATATTACATAT
>PVQA01001118.1:0-10401 GCA_002980515.1 Fusarium burgessii | reverse complement strand
CCCTCGTCGCCCCCGCGCTCGCTCTACTCTCTCCTCCCGCGAAACAAGTACTCAGTCGAAGGCGAAAAGCCCATGGCCCCTAACAACTTCCTCCCCTCTCTCGAGCAGCGCTACGAGCTGGCTGCCGCCCTCACCGACGGCGTCCTCTCGCTGCTCAGCGTCGACTGGATGCACAAGACCATCACGAGCCGCAACGTCGTCCTCTACCACGCCTCCGGGCACCTCGACTTTGCGTCTCCGCAGCTCCTAGGCTTCGGCCTCGCGCGCCGCGACCGCCCCGGCGAACGCACCGTCGACTTGCGTGAGGGTGGCCTCTCGCCGTGGCGCTTCTGGCAGCATCCCGAGCTGGTATGTGTTGTTCCCTTCCTCTCCACTATAGCGGGAGAAGATGCCTCGGGGCAGTGCCCCCAAAACGGGAGCGATTCGCTAATACTGTCAGCAGCGTGCTGCAGGAGAAGAGCACCGCCGGTTCGAGCGGCGCTTCGACATCTTCTCGCTGGGCGTCGTGCTCTTTGAGATTGGCATGTGGCAGGACGCGCACTACTACAGCTCGTCCGGTTCTGGGTCCGCGGCGGCGAGCGGCGCGAGGGAGTTTCGGCGGAGACTGCTGCATGTGTGCGCGCGAGAGATGGCGCATCGCATGGGCAAGGCATACAAGGAGGCTGTAATGGCGTGCCTGGACGGGGATGAGAGGTGGATGGGGTCTTCGGGGTTCGCAGAAGATCAGGGAGGAGATGAGGATGAGATGCAGGTAGGAGAGGAGGGGGTGCTGGGCGGGGATCTGGGCGTGACTGAGTTGTTTTATACGCATGTTTATAGTGTCTTGCATGGTTGCTGCAAGCAGGCGCAGTAGCCTAGCTTTCTGTTAGATGCCTGCGCCTGACTTTTCCGGAAAGACAGCCAGGCGAAACTGTGAGACCTGACACTGTTGGTTCCAAACTGAATGCAAAACGTGATACAACAGCTCGATCTAACTATCTTGGAGGACATATGTTGCGCTACCACTCTAAGCCAGTCCCACAAAGTACGTCAACTCTTCCGCAGATCCCCACGCTGCCCACCTAGACTTCAGTGCATCCAGAGGCTAAGATCCAGCCTTATATGTGCCTCAGAGGGAGCCACCGCTGGATTCAAGTCGATAATGGCCCCCGGAGTCTTGGGAGTAAGGGGTGAGAACCTGCGCCCTCACATCGCCGCCGTGAACGCCAGTGTCAAGGCGGCCGGAAGGATCAGCGGCGTAGCCAGGAAGACGATGGTCATTGCGTGGTAGGCCCGTGGCGGCAATGGTCTCGCACACATTTAGCGGCGGCTCACCGGTCCAACCCCTAGGTCTATTGATAAAGGCTCCTCCTCGCCCTCTTCCTCAGTGTCGCCATCACCGTCGCTCCCACCAGCGTCTGACCTCTCATCGCTAAGCTCATCGTCACTCGGCTCGCCTTCGAATTTTGCAATGAATCGCAGGTCAAAGTCCATTGGAAAGCCCATGATCCTCTCCATACGTGCTCTCCGGACCGTGAAATACCCACCCAGACTCTTGACCATGCGTATCGTCGCCAAATCATTGGACCTGACTGAGTACGATCCCACCGTCAACCCCTCGGCATCCTTGGCGTTGATATCGGCACCACCATTCTTGGCCAGTACGTACACCATCTCAGCTTTGCCCAGCCACGACACCGCATGCAGAAGCGAAAGGCCCTTGGCCGATCGCTGTTTAATATCGGCACCGAGATTAAGCAGCAGGCGGGTTGCGCCGATGTGGCCGCGCGGGGCGGCGACCCAGAGGAGATTGGTCAGCAGGAGAGGGTAGTCGACATGCTTGTGGGCGCTGGCATCCATCTCTTTGCTCACGATCCGGAGGACTTCGGCGAGCAGCCGCGTCATGCCGTCCTGGGCGGCGCCAAGGGCAAACTTGAGGGTTACGCTCCTATGCATGAGGAATCTGTCGGCGCGGCGCGCACCACGGCGCCGCACCAGAAAGTCTGCGATGCGGAGGCGACTGAGAAGAACATCCTGTCTGGTCCGCTCGAGCCCGAACTTGTACGCCAGGAAGTCCTCGCTCGGCGTCACCCATCGGAAGCAAAGATCGAGCGGCCGCGAGCGCCGCCGGTTCACTGTGTTGCTGGTACCCGACCTGGCGTTAGCGTCGGCGCCGGCCCGGCAGAGCTTCATGACCAAGTCGGCGTGGCCATTGTACACAGCGTGATGGAGCGCGGTGAAGCCACCTTCAGCTGGCCGGTTGAGTTGGTCCTCGGAGCCAAACTTGGAGAGGAGATAGTCTACTATGACGGGATTTCCGTCCTTGCAGGCCTGGTGCAACACCGTATCCTTACTATCCGGCCCTATAAGGAGTGGCGGCATTTTGTGCGGGAACGGATGCTTCGGCTCGAGGAGGTACTTGAGCGGAACCACGTCGACGTCAGTGTTGTTGACGACATACTCGTACAAGATGTGCATCCGCTTCCCATCCTGCACCCAAGAGCGATTCACATCGGCGCCGCGCCCGAGGAGGTACGTGGCAACCTCAAAGTTGCGGTCCCGCACCGCGTTCATCAGTGGCGTGCGCTCCTCCTTGTTGGTGCAGTCTACACCGGAGCAGTCCTTGAGGATGCTCTCCACTACTGAGACGTCGGCGTTGAGAGAGGCGCAGTAGCTGTGTAGAAGGGCTTCTGCATCATCGAGGTGGGATGAAGTCGAGTACTCTCTAACTTTGTCAATCGCAAAATGCACCATGTCAGGCAGGCTGGTCTTCAGTATGGCCTTAAGTGCAGCCTTCCAGAATGTCGCAGCGGCCCCGTTGGTGCTCTCAACACATGCCCCAGGTCCGCTCGGGAAAACACCTGTCGTGCCAATTATCATGTCCATCATCTCGGGCCCTGTGGCGTTGGAGAAACTGAGCAGGCGGAACGCCTCCAGCCTCGCTTGACCATTTTCCTCGCACCATGACGGGAGGTAGTCGTACTCGTGGAGGATTCCAAGTGTCGATATTGCATCAGCAGGCCAGCACCGACCATTATAGATGAGACGCTCATGTAGAGGGCGGATTGCGGCTGTTTGAATAAGCAAGGTGTCGAAATGTTCCTCGTCCTTATCGGCGGGCCTGCTATCGGCTATATGTTGCATGTACATCAAGTCGCTCAAGCACCGCAGAGGCAAGACATTGAGCCCATCTTCCGCAATACTTTTCAGGAATAGTTCTAAAATCTCTACCGCGTTGAGTTGGATCGCAAGGTCGATGGGCGATACTCCGTGATATTCAACATGAGGGTCTGCTCCACAGTTGAGGAGTGTCGTGGCCATCCCACACAGGCGCATTTGCACGGCCCAGTGTAGCGGCGTGCCGCCGTGTGACACGGAATATTGGTTATTCTCCGAATTCCTCGCCACGGCAAAGCTCTCGAGGCCGCCCACATCTTCCAGCATTAACAATACCAGAGTATCAATGTCCTCTTGGTCCAGCGATATGAACCAATGCCACGGCGTCTCGCCACGCTTGTTGGCCAACGATGCGCCAGCGCCATGTTCTAGGAGGATCTGAGCAATCTCGACGTTTCCGAATCGGATGGCCAGATGCAGAGCCGTGTTCCCGACGTCGTCCTGGGCATTGATGGTCTCGTTGTCTACCACAGACATAGCGTTGCGGAAGTGATCAGGGTCGACTCCCAACGCGGCTCCGGCATGAAGGTACGTGTTCATGGAGGGGCTCATGAACTTGGCCACGGCACCTAATCTGTCAAGAACGGGATGTCGACCGGCACCGAGAAACACCCGCATCACCCCTAGGTTTGCGGGAAGGAACATCAACTCAATGTTGTCGGCATCAGCCACCCCTTCAGCAGTTTGCTTCTTAGCCCCCATGAACAACCTGGATGATTCTTCAGCCTTTCTCAGCGTTGTAGCATCTTCGTCCAGAAAACGGAGCTCTTTGCGAGCTAGTAAGGAGCCATACCCCACGGCCTTGGCTAGCCATCGCTTCAGGTCGTTCTCGAGAGCAGGGTCAAGCGCGTGCCCGGTTGCGAGCATCAGGGGGCGAAAGATAGAGGCTGCTACGGCTGAATCGAGGCCTGCGGCTGTTTTTAGACATTTTATAGCCTCTGAAAAGTCTTTGGCTGTCCCGAATGAGTTGATATAGGCGTAGCAAAGCTGCAGATAGGCGTTTGCTCTCGTTTCGCGGGAAATGGCATCGTTTGTCGCAACTTGCTCGAGTGACTGGAAGAACATGGTCCTCGCAGTCCGGGGGATGTCGAAGAGTCTCAGGGATTCCACTGCCATCTGGATTAACGCATATCATGTCAGAATGCCGTTGGGCTCCGAATAGGGGAAATGAAGCACGTGTGGCCACTCACCGACGAGAGGGTGACTCTCGGTCCATTGAGAGTTGGTTTCGTAGATCCCACCGTCCTAGAGGCAAACTTCGTGTCAGAAAAGCTCTTGAATCGGAGAATACGTCTCTTGCATGGATCCATACCCGTAGATCTTTTTAAAAGACAAGCTGTTCATGGCCGCGTCCAAGTTGCGGTTTTGAATCATCGAGGACATGGTATGTCGAAAGCATCTTTTGGGCATAGCGACCCCCCGCATGTAGAGGTGGATTCTATCGTTGCTAGAAAGTGCGCCTCGGAGGAGCATGTTCTTGTTGTACTCGTCCTCTAGAGACAATGAAGCGTCCGAGATGATGAGATCCTGGGCTTTTCTCCGATCGATGTCCCCATATTCCTGTCCTTCGAATGGGTCGCGGCCGTTGAGGAAGACCCTCCAAACCAGTAGGCCGAACGAATACGTGTCGACATTTGGGAGCCAAGACACCGGGACCTCTTGGTTCAGCTCGGGAGAATTCCACGGCATGGTGCCCGCGCTGATTTCCACCTTGGCTTCCTTGTCTTCGTTGCCTTTGGTGATGTAGGAGCATCCGAAGTCACAGAGTTTCGCCCGGACTTTACCATCGTTTTCCTTGAACATCAAGACATTGTCGAGTTTGAGATCACCGTGCGTGATGCCGCAAGCGTGAAGCGCCTGCAGCCCGTAGCCGACGTCCTGTGCAATTCGCAGTTTGGAGTCAACCTCTAGCCGCTTCTCGGAAAGATACTTTGTTAGGGTGCCGAGCTCGGCAAGCTCGAGGAAGATCATGGGCATCCAGGCGGCGCCAGACGGATCCAGTCTGGTCCAGCCGATGGTGTTGATCTTGACGATGTTTCCATGATTCATGAGCGGGGGGTGCGAGAGAATGCGCAACTCGTTGGCCAGAGCCTTGTAGCTTCTCGCCGAGAGCTCCGTCGACTCCGTGGCAAGGAGTGGATACTTGGCCACACCGAGGCCGCCGGCCTCGCGCGTTTGGAAGTAGCCGCCCCGGGCAATCTGATGGGAGCCTTGAGCGGCGAAGTCGTGATGTCCAAAGTCAGTCCTGACGATGCCGCCGTTGGCCTTGGCTTGGTTGATGAGCACCATCAATTGGTATGTGATGGGGAGCGTTTCGTTAGTTGCTGAAGGTACCGACGCCTGCACGAGTCGCTCCGGAGCGGCTTTCTGCCCATCCGTAGGGCCTTGGGAGGACAGAGTCAGGTTGGTGGCATCCTTGGTGAGTTGGTCGATTCCGCCGTCGCAGGTGTATGAAGCGTACCCGTCCTTGTGTTCAGCGCTGCCGTCTTTGTCGTTGGTGAAGGACGCCATTGCTATCAGATGGAATGAATATGGCCTGGGTCGCAGTCTGTGAGGTAATGCTCCGCTCTGGGGAAGATGAGGGGAAGCAGAAATACGTCTCCCCCCGTCACCGGCGCAGCCTTCGCTTCATATTTGCCCTTGCTCCTTTCCCTGTGATGAAGGGGACGCAGCCACACGGGCTTGAAGGCCCAATAGCCTCCCAAGTAACCTCACCGGTCTGGAGGCGGGGGCACGGCCCCCCACACCGCCTCAACGGCTTCCGTGTCCTTTCCACCCTTCCTGAGTCAGCCAACCCCTCTCCCCAGATCAATTGCGTCCCCATCGCCTAATAACGCACGCAGGATCAAGAAAGCGAACAATTGCCTCTGTGCTGATCACAATGGCTGCCTCTCCATGGTCGAAGCAAGAAGACGCCGACGCCTTTCTCCAAGCGTACGCGTGCGACAACCCTTCTGGAGACAGCATTCTGCACCTCTCTGTTCGGAAAGATTGCCTGGAGCTGACGAGATACCTCCTTGAAGCCGGCTTTCCGGTAGATACACTCAATGACGATGGCAAGACGCCGCTTCACCTGGCGGCGGAATTCGGGCTGGTCGATATTAGCCAACTTCTGATGGCTTACGGAGCCAATGTCCTCGTGCATCAGCGTCCTCCTGGTGACGACTCAGACGAGGATCTAGAGGCTAGCGTAGACTCCGCCTCGACTCATTCGGACGATGATACATCCGCTCCAACAGCGAGTAGAACACCGAATTTTCCGCAGCTGCAAAAGCCACCGAGCCCGTTCGAACTTGCTTTTGACCGAGGCGACGACGCATTGGTGGGACTGTTCGTCAAGCATGCACTGCTGAAGAGAATTAACACATCAGAGGAAGACACTATGCTCCAGTTCATGGCAAAGGCGTTTGTCGCCAAACGGAAGGGCGTGCTCGAGGCGTTTCGTGAGATCGGCTGGGATATCGACCACAAGCACTCCCACTTGGGACGCCCCTTTCTTCATTATGTCTGCGAGGAGGCCGAAGACACTGGCCCTGTCGAGCTTCTGATAAAATCCGGGGCTGACGTGACGGGAGCGGACCTCGGCGGCGCCACAGGATTGCACCTCGCAGCCCAGCTGGGGCGATGCAGTGATGGGAGCGTCGTCAAGTGCCTCATTGCTGCCGGCGCCCGGGTCAGCGCCAAAGATAAGGTGTGGGGCGGGAATCCTCTGGGGGCGGCGATTCAAGGTCAAAAGATTGCTAACGTTCGTGTGCTCCTGGAGGCCGGCTCGGATGTCAATCTTACGGTGCGACGCGGCGACATGCGGCGGTCGCTCCTGCATCTTGCAGCTCAAGATGGGATTCCGGAGATGGTACAGCTGCTTCTTGACTGGGGAGCAAACCCGAACGCCCTCGACGAGATGGGTGCTACATCCGCGCGTTGGGCGATACGCAGTAAGTGGTGGTCCGAGTTGTTACCTTTCATTGGCTGCCCGCTCCCCAGACACGCCTCTGTGCGCCTTTGCCACCAAACCGTAAACAATTTACTGATGTTCGCAATAGACAATCACGTCGAAGCCGTCAGGATTCTTCTAGAAGGTGGCTTGGATCCGAACTATGACAATGGCCATTCTCTGCGCATGGCAATAGAAATGGGTCGGCTGAGAATCATGCAGTTGTTTATACAACATGGAGCAACGGTGGAGAGTAGCATGATCCACCTCGCTCGCGTACGTCGCAAGGACAACCAAGTGCCATTGTTCGAGCTCTGCGTCAAGAACATAGCAAGTGATGACGAAGCCAGCAGCGACGGGGACAGCGCCGATCTAAACAACGGAGCCAAAAACACAAAAGTCCGCATCAGCCTGGACAGCTTCAACATTCCCACGATGATGACAAATGGCGGATTTGGTGATTACAGACTCTGCGCGGTTCTCGTCGAGCATGGCCACGGCAAGGGCCTGGCAGATCTCGAAGCCGTTCCGAGAGCCCTCCTGATCTGCATCTGCGCCGAGCACGGGTTCACGAAGGCAATATCCCGACTATTGGAGATAAGCAAGATCTCTGGGACGATTCGGCGCTTCGGGGTTCGCCCTTTCGGATGGACAGCACTTCACGTGGCTGCTCGCATGGGCAACGCGTCTCTCGTTGAGGAGCTGTGTTCCCACGGCTGGAGTCTCGCTGACGAAGACAGCCTGGGCCGATCCGCGCTCGACCTTGCTGCCTACTGGGGACATGCTGAGCTGGTGCAGAAACTGCTGGCTGCAGACTGCATCGCTGAGCACCGAGATGGAGATGGCCAGACACCTCTGCACTACGCGGTGTCGGGTGCAGGCCGTAAGGACTGCCGCTTACTAGAATATCTCGTGGCAGCCGGGTGCGACGTGTCCAAGGCCAGCGCCTCTGGCGAGACGGCTCTCCACCGGGCAGCCCGGTTCAATGGCGATCCCGCCGCCGCGTGGTTGCTGGGAAGGGGTAGCTCGGTATCCGCGACAGATAGATTTCTCAACACACCGCTTCATATAGCCGCCTACTTCAACGCCGTCACGGTAATTAAAACACTGCTCTCCTATGGCGCGCAACTCAACGGGGCTGCTGTAGACGGGAGGACACCGCTGCACTGCGCAAGCCAAGCCGGTGCGGGCGACGCTGTTGCCGCCCTCCTTGATGCTGGCGCCGATCCAAATAAGACCGACAGACGAGAGCATACCGCCCTGGCGTCGGCCATCTACTGGGGAGCGTGCGAGCTCCGCACGATAGACGCGCTCCTTGAGCGCACTAAGGTAGACTGGAGCGCGCCGCGCGCCGCCCACCTGGTCATCACTGCGGCACTGGCAGTCAAGTCCCAGAGCCGCGCATCGACGTTTGGCCGCGTTATTAAGGCCATACGCGCCGCCGAGGGGGAGGAGAAGGCGTGCCGCATTATTAAGCGGCTGCTGCCGGAGCTGGTGCCTGAGATACTCGTCTGCGCAGATGACACTGACCACGGATCGCCGGCCGATGTGATCCCGCTACTGCTTGACTTTTTGCCCGATAACGGGCAAACGCGCCACACTGCCCTTTTCCACATGCTCCTGGCGGTAATCAAGCACGGTGGCGACGACGACGGACATGTCACCCGCCGCCTCCTCCTACTCGACGAGAGCAACGTCACCCAAGCGTTACCCGGGAACTGGGGGTTGCAGCACCTGTGCTGCCGGTACGGCAGGCTGAAGCAGCTGCGTGTGCTTCTGGGGCTGGGGTTGTCGCCGTGGAGTCGCTTTGTGATAGACGGGGAGACGTGTACCCCGGAGAACGTTGCGAGTAAATTCTCGCCGGGGATGCTGCCGCAGTTTATGAGTCTGCTTGAGGGCGCGCACGTGCTTGGTAATATCTGCCACCAGGACCCGAAGGTATTTCCGATGCTTAGAAGGGCCTTGGGGACGGAGCATTTTGCGAGGGAGGTTAATGACTTGTCGGATGTGTTTAAGCGGGGCTCGGAGAAGGAAGGGGACTGATGATCTATAATAATGATAATTAGTAATCTATAATGGTTGGAGGGATAAATGATGGGTTTAGGTTGTTGGTTTTCGATTGTGTTTGGAAGGGCTCAGCCAATTAGAATGCGAATAAAATAAACAGTCTCCACCCAGCATGCAATCCCTATTTAATAGATAGTAAATAATAAGATATAATAAGATAAGGGGAAAACTTAAAAAATATAATAAAATACTTATTTAGGCTAATTTAAATAGATATAACCCTTATCCTTAGAGAAAGCGCCTCTTTATTTCCTTTATATTTTAAAACTATTTTTATTTAATAAAAATCCTAGCCACTATGGGCGGGCGCTCTTTCAGTAAAAGAGCAAAGTTGGTGCAGGGTCGGCTTAGGTACCTCAACGGGCGAATTTATATGGCAGGGGTACATAACGCACGGATATAGGCAAATAAAGGGGGTTCGGTAAAAGAGCAGTTCGATAAAAGTGCAGATTGTAATTGGTTAGAAAAGGCAAAAAAGAGTAGGGGGCCGCATATGACCTCGATCTTTTAGGTCAGTTCCATTTAAGTTCAGTCAGGCATATTAAACCTATAGGTTAAGCTCTAACCTTAACCTAGGCTAGGATAAAAGATAAGGCTATCTATCCCTCAACCTATAGGTTATAGAGTACCGCACTACCGCACCGCTTGGCCGCTAGGATAGACCATCTATTCCTCAACCTATAGGTTATAAAGGGCTGCTAGCGCTCTATTAAGACCTAATAATAGTAGGCCTTAATAGCTTTACCTATAACCCTAACTATTAGGTTATTATATATCGGCTATGTGGAACCTGCCTGAAGCTAGGAATAATAAGCTGGAAGAGGTATCTGCAGGCTAAGCCGTATTATATAAATAGCAATAAACTGCAACTAACCGTTAAGCATCTATTAAGCTATACTATATGCCTGGTAGAAGTGCTATAGCAATAGAGGTCAGATAGGAAGAGACTATACCGGCTAATAGAGGGCCTAATTGCCTATATAGGGTATATCTGCACTAACGATAGGTGTAACTACTATATACACTATATTAAGAAGATGCATAACTATATACCGGCAGCCTATAGTAAGAGGGCCTTATAGCATACTAGCGCCTAACCTCTCTAAAAGGCATATAAGCTATAGATATACTTTATGGCAAAGGGACTAATTAACTACTTTATTATTAAGTAGGAGGGGGGTAAGGGGGAGGGGAAAGGGGGAGGCGGAGGAGGAGGAGGGGGAGGAAGAGGAAGAGAAGAGCTA
>PVQA01001117.1:0-23254 GCA_002980515.1 Fusarium burgessii | reverse complement strand
GTTGCATTTCAGCCGGCCATACCAAAGACCAAGTGATTACTTATATTATCTCTACTGCTCCAGCGAAGTACTTAAGGGGTAACTCCCCCTCTCTCTAAGTCTCTCCCAACTTCCTTTCTTATCACCATCAAAGTCTTTACAAGTCGGTTTAAAGATCATTCAACCTAGAACATCCTGTTTTATCTCTCCCCTTCATCAACAGCCAACCCAAGCCACAATGTCTCACTCGTGCCCTTCTTCCAGCTTCGGACCTCTGTCTGTTGTTGCCACAACTAAGACCTTCCTCGACCGCCTCTCGACTCATGTCTTCGGCATAGGGCCGGTAGATGTTGATAGAACTGTATATCCTCGCGACGCTTTTATCTCTTTCCACAATGACCTGTTATACTTTCCCCTGAACACGACTCGACTGTAGATCTCCCCACTATACTACGCTGCGCTTGAAGGCTCAGATATAGTTATTCCTTCTCTTGTTTTCGCTTCAAAGAACAACCAACAACAGCTTCAGGATGAACTTAACCGTGCCCTATTCTTTGCCAATTATCAGGGGCACCTAAGAACTATCAACATGCTCTTACACTATGGAGCAAATCCCGGACGGGACCTATTATCTAATGGCTTGCATAGTGCTGCAAGTCAGGGACTAAAGCACGAGATATGCCATTATGTCAGTGTTCTCAAGGTTCCAGTCGATGTTCCCAATAAATCATTCGCGACACCAGTTATATATACCATAAAGCTTAACTCACCATATAACTGGGATACTATTAAGTGTCTCTTTAGCTTAGGAGCAGTTCCTACTGTTGAATGTGGTGAACCTTATTGGACTTATGCCGAGTATGCATTGGCGATGGGGAAGAAGGATCTAGCGAGGCGACTTGAAGCAGCAGCAGTGGCATACGAAGCAGCAGCAGCAGAACTTGATTCACCAACTGTTCGGAATTCAAGCCGCGCATCAAGCTGCACGGTTATGGAGGATCTATCCTAGGGCTAGTGGTAGATAAGTTACTTATTTTAATATGCTTATTGGCGTAAGCCAATCAATTATAAGAATTATTTCCCGCATTTTAACATTGCCTCTTTTGATCTTATGCCTCTTTTCTATTCGTCATTGGCTCGCCACTAATGGCAATGCTAGTGCCCGCATTCGGTGCTAAGACGCGTAGCCCAATAATACAAACCGCATTCCATAGCTACTCTCCAGAAGCGTGTTGTATCCGAATTCGGAGTCCGAGTCAGCCTCAGAGATAGTTTCAGGTCTTGACCCAGAAGCATCCAATATGAACTTCGCTGTTAGCGAAGGATCGATGGCGAATACATTCTGGTGTTGAATGTACTAACTCGCATTTTGTCTATGCTCAGAATGTCCTAGCACTGCTAGGATGAGTATCCGAGCCCAGACTCGCAAGTGTTTGCATCAAGATTTCCTAAACGAGGCTGCTTATGTACGTTTACAAAGTTATCGAAGCATCCGTTGATATTGACAACTACCTGGACTTATTCCTCTCTAATAGCAAATCGCTCGTATTCTCCTACTTAGCAAGACATGCCACTGATGATATCGTCTGCGGATGGTCTGTGCCAAGCACTTGTTGACTTAGAGCTATATAGTTCCGCATAAGGGCTAGAGCGTCTCTAGCCTGGCCATTGCCTTTCCAGGTAATAGCTAGGTTATTCATGCTTGTCAGCGCGTTAGGGTGCTTCTCTAGTCAGAGCGGCGGACACCGCGTAAGGGTGCGTCAGTCGATTGATCATCGGTGGCAGGTTGTAGAGCGAGGTAGAGAAGAGAGAGCTTGCCATTAGTTAGATCCGGAACATTCGAGCCTTAGATCTCACTCTTTTTGTTTTTCCATTTTCTGGCAGAGTGCACTATCTGGAATGAACCATTCCTTTCCCAGTGAATCTATGATTATTCATGGCAGTCCTGTGATGGAAAGCTCATGGTATCTTCACGTCATACTGAGAGATTTAAAACTCCAATGCTCCTTACTTAGCCTAATACCAAAGAGAATATAAAAGGCCACCTTTCCACATCTTTAGGGACTTGAGACGTTTGTCCGAGTCTTGACAGAACTTGCCTATGCCGCTCCTCGTGATACGCAATTAACGGTGTCGGCGAAGGTGATGGTGGTGAAGGGGCCGAGGCGGATTCTTAGGGAGCGACCTGCAACAGCCTTTTGACCTTCGAAGCGCCGTCTTGACTATGAAGGGGTTCGAAGTGGTGGTATCAGCGAGGCGGCTTCTCCTAAAATCCCTAACTTCCATCTCCGTCATGAAAGCCTTCCGGTACCATTGAGAAGGGGCACAGCGCGTCGCAGATGCGTTGGGTAGCCCGCTAATCGCAGCAGGCGTGACAATCGCCAGGGCCCAGTCCCAGATTTGAGGGCAAGGAACGGGCCGCTCAGTCGGGGGATAATCTTAACAGCCATTTAGCCCCGAAAGTATCCTGTAATATAAGTGCGGAAGAGTTCTTGCATAGACTATCCGGAGATGGAATCTATGCCGGTTTGGTTAACTACTGAAGATTAGAATGGGGAATGGGACTGGGAATAAGAAACAACGCAGTTACTAAAAGAGGGGCGTTAGGATGATTAAAGCTTTGCTTAATAGGGCCATCATAAATAATATGAGTTCGAAAGATGGGAATCCATTGGTCCGTTCTTTCATTATGGGGGAGGGGGAGAAAGCAAAAGAGAATGTAGTTAGTTCTTTGACAGTGAAAGTATGTCACCCCCTTATCATAGTGACTGGGTAAGGAATTTTCATTACGTCAACTTGGTATCAGTATTGAGAGGGTCCCAGGTCTAGTGCTCTCAGCGTGGTTTTTCCCACCCCGAACCTGACCCATCAGCCCGGCTGGGGTCTTCACCGACCGTGAAAATCTCTTTTTGAGCCTGTTATGAGCGTTTCTGGGTTCTCTGATCTGATAGGTTCCAAATGTGTTAAGTTTCTTCAGTCCTTCCTCGGATTATGTAAATATATGAAGTATACCAGCGATGTACATAGATGGGGCTTTTTGCGCTTCGCTGCGGCGCAACGGGCTTACCAATTGAGGCAAATAAAATACGTCAATCTGGTTCATCCGGAGAAAACCTGTGCAACATTGCGGCATGTGAGGATCATCCTTTGACGACCATGACGTCATTCTTGTTGAGAAAACAACCGCTGCAAGGGGCGGCATTTATCTAATCATGAGAACATAGTGGGTAATTACACATTGGCTTTATCCATAAGCTTCTTAAGGGTCTAGCTAAAGGCTAGGTTATTATGTCAGTTGATAGCTAGAGCCGTAGCCTTACATATATTCAAATGCCGCAACCGTCACTAAGAACGTCAAATATAATGTCAAACAGAACTTCCAATTTCTCTGATTCCTCGACCTTATTAATACACGAATCAACTCAGGGGACTAATCTCCGACCCTTGCTCCCAGCTCCGCACCCTCATCCGGTAGGGACCTATGCCGGGCATCGAACAGCTCCCTTAACACGAAGAGGAGTTTCTACATCTTTAGCTTGCGAATCCTGCCGACAACGGAAAAGCAAGGTATGCCACTACCAAACTCTATCCCTTAACCCTCAGGAAGTAGCCCTTCTCTTGGAGGTTCATTTAAACGTGGGCTGAATGGTTTGCATAGTGCAACGGTGCTCGGCCGACATGTTCTCAGTGTCGAACAAAGCACATCGATTGTGTTTACCGGCAAACACCCGAGGGTAATTTCAGAGAGAGGTTAGAGGCGCTTAAAGTGTCGCATCCTGCTGCCGTTATCTATCGTGCTATACAGACTCGGCCAGAGGCCGAAGTCCAAGAGATTGTCCGTCGCATTCGAACCGGTGCCGATGCCGAGACTATCGCGCGTCAACTCAACACAGCCGATCTCCTTCTTCAAGTTCACCTGGAACCCTAAACCAGATGTCGCTATCAGTTTCTTTACTCACCCCTAATGTCCTCATACTTGCAATCTCCAACGAACCCTTTCAAACACCCCTTGATTCACGAGTGGAATGAAAACTATCACGCCGGCAATGTCAGTGTCCCCCCGCTGTCGCAATCCGAAGAAATTGTAAAGTCCAGTACTTGAGGCCGGCTCACGCAGCCTCTATTGTCGACCCTAGAATAGATGAGGTTGTTCATTCAAAATGAACTACCGTCAACGTTGATGATAACCTAATGAGAACATTCATACGTGCCTACTTTCTTTAAGCATACGATTGATTCACCTTTTTTCACAAGGATTACTGCCCGGATGACATGCTGGCAGGATCTAGCACCCCTTGTTCTTCACTTCTTGTCAATGCCATCCTAGCGGTCGGATGTGTAAGTCGTCATGAATCTCGTGAGAGCTAACAAATCCCCTCGTTTCTCTTGAGATTTCTACTTATCGTTCTCTTCGTCAGCACGGCCAAAATCACCTCTCACGACCAGCAGAGTTCTGGAACCCAGAGTCTCGTTGGCGATTAGTAACAAATTCTGGTTTCTCAAAGATCCAGGGTAGACGGTGAACCGAGCCTGGCTTTGCACACTGATCCTCATTATTATCGCAGGCTCTTTCGATGCCTAATAGACAATTGTGGCCATAATCGGTAAAATCTTTATTAATATCTAATTCCGGGTCACTAAATTTGTTGTTGGTTCGCTCGACCTCTTTAATAATGGCCAAAACATCAGATCGATACTTCTAGGCGGCTTCTTCATAACTTAGGGCTTTAGGCGTAAGAGAAGGCAATTCGCTATCTGCAAGTAACTCATAAAGTATAGAAGGTAATACAGAAATGACTTTACGTGGAGCTTAGGAATGATAATCAGACCAAAATTTAGAAACAAGACTCTAAGGGCTAATTGGTTCTAGTTCTAACTGCTCGCTATTATATAGGACAGAGAAAGAGATAATTAGGGGTTTCATGCTATTACTCGACATACTTATATCATTCAGTTGAGAGTGGGAAAATACAGAGGGTTTAAGGGATAAATAGCTTATCGCAATGGGGTTAGAACTTCAAAAGCACGAAGCCATATGCCTAATAATGAGAAGATAGGGTCAATTAAATCATATTATAGTTATATCAGCTACTGGTTAAAAACCTAAAGAAGTATTAAAGGCAGAAGTAGGAGGTAATAACTAGATAATTTTCTAACACTAGCATTCTATTAACAGCATCTAAATACCGTTTTCTATATCTAAGTACTTATTCTGCCGCTTAGGACCGCCTAGGCTTCTCTATTTTATTTAATTAGCCCGTATAGTTCTCTTTTGGCCGAAATGGCCTACCCTATAGCCCTTAAGACCAACTCGACGCGGGATGCTCAGACGATAACAGGGCCTAGCCTATAGGCCCAAATAAATATCTAGTGCTAAATGTCCTTCTTCCCTTAGTAATCTATATACCGTAAAGACAACAGCGTAATCGTACCTAGTCGGTTAGTCTTTATAACATCACTGTAGATAGGCATAGTCGCACTGTATTCCCTAGAGCCCTTCCTTCTATTAGCGCTAGGAAAATTTATTAGCTGCAGGTATTAGCTGCAGCCTCCCTACCGTCATTCAATCAAACTCGCCCGCATTAAGGAACGCTCATGTAAAATATCCATTTATTACATCTAGGGTAGTTTTATATGGATTCTTAAATTAGAAGTCACATAAGAGCTTATTAATCTTTATATATCTTAGACTTAAAATACCTGGAAGTAGAGGAAATAGGAAAGGAAATAGCTTGCATTATGTGTAAAGGAAGAGTTAAACTACAATTGTAAATTAAAAATAAATATTAATTAATAGGTAAGGTTGTATAGTTTAGGATAGAACGATATCCGCTTGAGGCCTATACGCATACAATAAGGATACTTAAACTAAGATCCTAGCTAATTAAACTCGCTTGCTAGTGAGTTCACTGTAAGTTTACGAGCTATATAGGCCCAGCTCTTAGAGAGTGAGGATATAGGTATATTATTCCTAACTAAAGATTGTTAGTTAAGATAACAGAAAGCAGCCTAAGCCGGGTATAAAGGAGTAGCAACCTATCATTAGTATAAGCCTGGTAAATAAATACGCATTCTCTATAAATAAAAGATATATTATCCATCTTTCTTATAAGCAATATCCTTCTACTTATGGTAGCGTTGATCTTGCCGGACTTTTATTAAGCGAGCGATTATACCCCCGCTAATTATAATTAAGGAGCAGAAGCATTTGCAATTGCCGCATAGGGAGCAGCATTAAGCGCAGCGGAAGCGCTATTATAACCGTGGCTAACCTATGACTTACATACAGCTTAACGAGCGGCTAAACGATCCCAAGTGCGCAAGTAAGGTCTTCTAACCTAAGGCTGGAGAGTTATACCTTATTTATTGCAAACAGTCTTAGTGCTAGCTTGCCGCACTCCTTCTTCCGCTTATAGATTTAAAGAGCATGGGTATCTTAGCTACTCTAGAAAGCTTGGGCCTCTCTCGTAAGGCGCCTAGCTGTATTACCTATAACATCAACTCTAGAGAGTTCGAGTGGTAGGATAAGTATAGGGACAGCGGAAAACTTTCGCATAAGCGTAAGTTCCCTATTATATATTTTTCTAACTCCAAATTCCCAAAATGCAGCGCAATAGACTGGGTTCTGGCAAAAGACCTATGGCTGCAAGATAAATCTATATTATAGCTATCTGCGGTCCTATACTGCAGTATTGCAAGAGCTTTTATAAAGAGGCGTACTTCACGTCGTATCTTAAAAGACAAAGTGAGAGATCTAGATCCTCTATCGAGTATAATGCCCGTTCGCTTATTAAAGTTCATCGTAGATAGTGATTAATCCCCAACCGTATAGGCGAACAGAACGAGAACCACGAGGTAGTAATCCCACCACATCTCAAACTGCCAGCGCCACGTCCCATATATCCGAGCTCGCAAATCCATCGGCATATACCATGCACCTCAGACTTACCAGATTTCTATATCCTACCTAACCGTATAAACATACTCGAGAAGACCGAAGATAACAGACTACCTTATCTTACCGACATACATAAAAGCGAGTATAGGGCACAATTGGGGCTTTTTAAGTGGCCAGAGAATCTCCCACAGCATCTCATTGATCAGCTCGCCGATAAGTCCCCAAACCCAGGGATTAGGCCGCTTCCACACGACTTTAAGAACCCGCAAGGATCACTCAGCTGCCCGTTATATCGTAAGGTCAGAGAATTTTCACAAGTCACGCGTTTCACAAGACATTTATTGTAAAAGCATTTGTAATTATTTAGCTACTTCGCAATCCCATACCGCGAATCTAAATCCCAAAACACCATCTTCGCATCGAGGATATCCTTTAAGAACCCCTCACCCACTCGACGAATATTACAGGACGAGGTCACCGTTTTCTTACACTCTATCTCTTCTGGCTTTCGCCGGCGTTTGTTTGGCACTAGTTGAGCCAAGGGAGGTCTGGGTGGCTTAACAAGAACTGCCCTCTCAAAATCGATCATCATAACCCTTTTAACCTCTCGATTAAATAGCATATTTGAAAACAAAACATCCTTATGAACCACTCCCTCTTGGTGTATGGCGCGTAATGCTGTAATGGCCATGCTCTGGAGATTTTTGTCCGTAAAGCCACCAGTCTTCAACGCGTCGGCGAGACTGTCTCCGCCCCAAGACAAAAACGTTATATGCACCACGTAAACTCGATAAACGAAGTAGTAGATCTTATCCATCGCTCAAAGATCTATGGCACCTAGAAATACAGGCACGTCGCGACCTTAAAGTAGGCTCAAACGGTTATATACCGCAGCCTCATATATAAGATCGCTGACAAAAGCCCGCACCGTGCCCTTGCCGAGAAACGTATAGCCGTAGGCTAGTAGAGTAACTTGAAAAAGAACGCTGCGCGTGCCACCTTATCTCAATCGCGTGATTCCTTCATCTAACGATCGCTCTAGCTGTTTCTGGAGAAGCGCAAGCCATTTGCCATAACTGACGGGATGACACGCTTGTGTAGGGCGGTTACTGCAGTGGAGAGCAACGTTGGGGCATTTAGGATCGAGGAAACCTCCCCGCACCAGACCGAGAAGGCATTTTTGAGTACAATACTGGCGACCTTGTTGATGAATATCTCCACGGGGCCGCCTTGCCAGTCGTTGGCTCCACCGACTCGCTTATCCTGTACTCCGTCCCGCTGGCGTAGGAGTATCCGGCGGCCTAGTCGATTCGTCATCGGATGGTTCTCGCCTATCGTCCCTTCTCGATGATATTTCGTCGATTTGCGGCTCAGTAGTTTGCCGCCTTCTTCTGCATAAGAGGTATGGCGATCGCTCGATATCGTTGTAAGTGGTTGGTTGGTAATCGGGTGAATGCTCCGATGATGCCGATCGTTCGTTTTCTGGGATCGAGCGTAATGTTGTCTCGAAATCTTCTGCCCACGTTTTCAGGTTGTTCATGACGCTTCGACGTTCTTCCTGTCCATATTCGTATTGCTCCCCAGGTAAACCAAGTGCCATCAGTATAAAGGCTAGGTATTGGCCGACAGCCGTACAGATGTAAAAGCTATCCGGATGCACCGACACTTCGTATTTGGGTTCCGCCAGATGATAGAGAAGAGTTTCAGGCTCATTCCAGTCAATCTTTAGGAAGACGGTAGCTTCGCCGATAGTCAGGTTACCGTATTCAAGGCCACTCTCAATCATATAGTGATACATCTGCGTAATAGCAGACGCAGTCAGTCTCTCTACATAATATCGAAATAGCGCGTCCGGGTCCATAGATGTCGGGATGGTCTTGCGATTCACTACTTCCTTATAAATATCCATTGGATGTAGACCGATCCGCAGATGTTGAACAGTCAATTTACAGGGTGACTTATATTCAGAAATATATACCATCGTGCTTGGTGCAAAGGGTTCGTTGTTAGATCGGGTAATACATATCTAATCTGGTTGCAGTTGGTTGAGATCTCGTCCATGATCCGGCGTCCGGGGCATCGCTAGGGTCTCTCTTTCAACCACCTCCTCAGCAGTATCGCCAAGAGCATAGAGATGATTCTCAAACACAATGCCATCTCCAATTTCGAAGGCTGCTGTGACCGTTTCAACCTCCTTGAGTTATTATATGATGACCCTGACCGAATCCTCCACGCTGTTGTGTAAGAAGTACTCGAGCGACTTTTCGTCTGCTATCCGCCGCTGGGAGACTCTATCACCCAGCCCGGCCAAGAAAGCACGGTTCTCGAAAACGCGGCTATTGATCGGGAATGTATCGTTAAGTATGCTAAAGGTGAGCCTTTGTTCGTGGATAAAATCGGTCCAAGGCTGTAGGTTTTTAGGGCACTATTTGTTATGCGGGTTGGTGATGGAGCCCCTTGAAGATAGTTTCGGATCTGTTTCGATGGTGAATCTAGAGAAGACGGACGTATGGCAGGCGGTGATGTATTCTTCGATTGTCGTGGGTCGTGTCTCTTCCTCTGATGCATCAGCGCGTTGTCGCTCCTTCTCAGCGCGTTGTCGTTCTTCTTGCCGTTCCCTCTCTGCATCTTCGGCGCGTTGCCGCTCTTTCTCAGCGCGTTGTCGTTCTTCTTGCCGTTCCCTCTCTGCATCTTCGGCGCGTTGCCGCTCTTTCTCAGCGCGTTGTCGTTCTTCTTGCCGTTCCCTCTCTGCATCTTCGGCGCGCTGGATAGCCTCTTGGAGAAGTCGCTCCAGCTCGTCCGCGCTCTTTCGGTCGGCCATCGGATATTTGCCGCATGTTTTTGATGCAAACAATTAGTTTGGTGCGTCAGAATCATTGTTTCTAACAAGTGCTGACAAAAAGGAGCTACCGTTGCTGAGGTAATGCCCTTGTCAAGAGGCGCGCGGATTGGTCAAGATTTAATAAACAAGCTCACTAATTGGGGGGCACCCAAGAAGTGGAGAAAATGTTAGCCACGCCGGAATCGGATCACCATCTTTCTGTCTGGCCCCTATAGGAAAAGTTCAGCAATTAATCACATCGTGACATACAGGGAAGCCAGGGTCTCATTTAAAAATGATATTCGATAATTGGGCTATCTCCAGAAGAATCTACCTAATAAAAACAAGCGCCTACATTGAAATTTACCAAGTCCCAGTTCCATTAATGTCGTCATTTTTGACTACCCTATATAGCCACCGGCGGGCTTTGATTATTATAAAAATGTAAAATCTCAGCTGGGCACTCTGCTAGGATTCTTATCGCTGTCAATCGAAGGGTCACATTATCTACTTTCTCAAAATCGTCTCTACAGAAAGACCCAGTCAGTCTAAGCCGGGATATAGATGCCCGAGATAAAGGACTCACATAATTTGTTCAGCAGAACTAGAGTACATCAGCACGAGAAGCGGTGATGGCTTACAAAGGCCTCCCCATATCCTACCTGAGTGTCTGCGCTTCCTTAATTTGCAACGGAGCTCATCTGGATCAGATGTGTCACTTTAGGCGCTCACGTATATATCCAGAGCAATACTGGCATTACGATAGTGGTGACCTCATATCATCTGTCCCAATTCTCTCTTGAGTCTAATAATATCTTCGAGCGTAATGAAAAGCTGCATCAGCTATGCGTAGGCTAACCGTCAAAGCAGATAAGAGCTATACTCTAAAGAAACCACATTATCTATAAATTTGAATGCGTGAATGATGTAGGGGCTAGAGCTGGGGGCATTTACAGGCACAGATATCTCTACTAATAGCGTATTCCAATCCGCCATAACCGCCTGGTAGTTCATGGATAACGCACTGGAAGGATTGCTGCCCAGAAGCGCGTCGCAAAGTAGAGGAACCAATGTTTTTTGCCTTAAGCGCGAGGCTTCAAGATCTTTTATCTGCCGCTTAAATTATCGCTTCTTTAGACCTTTCCAACGGCCAGCGGCTGACGTGGCGATACGCTTTGTCTTATTATCCGAGGTCTTCTGATATTGACGATTGATAGAAAGTTCGCAACAAACCTCAGAGGTCTTATCTAAAATAGAATCAAGTTCCATCGCATCACCGGGGAGCTGGCATTCGAATAACGAGAGCGCTCGCATCTTGGCTCATTCAATAAGTAAATAAGAGTTAGAACTAGCATAGTTTGGAGAGGGGGCTCGTCATCTATATAGCAGAGGAGAGTAGGTGTCAGTTAGTGCACGACATACAGTCTCCATAGGCCTTTCTCAAGCACCAGTTCTTATTTCCAACTACTATTTCTAGTTATGCATTCCCATCTGATTGTAACGTGCTGCTAATTAAATAGCCGTATGAGTGCTTTTGTTTTTAGCGGTACCCGCTTTGGATAGAGAATGTGGTCTGCTTACGATTATAAGGACCATGCCGTACCTATTTGTGTTGACTACGTTACAAGAAGTGATATAATGTTTAAAAGGTATATATTACTCCTGTACCTTATTCTATAAACTAGGGACAGACTTTTAAATTTTTCTTTCTTATTTTTTGCTTTAATAAAGAATTTAAAAATAGCAAAGCAGAACTAAGTAGCTAGCGCTTAGAGCATTATTTATTACTAAGCATTAGGTGACCTAAGGAGCGGCTGGTGCTAGGTGCTCCATACAGCGACAAGCGCTTAGTGCTTCGCCTCGCGACGAGCGCTTGCTCCAGCTTATGGCAGGTGCGTGGTGCTCCTCAGTAGCTAAGGCCTAGTATCCCCTAACAGCGGCCAGCTCTTAACGCATAACCAAGCAACCTGGCCCTACCGCACGCCATGGCGCCCCTACCATATAGCCTATTGGAAAGACAAACCACTCTCGCGAGATCTATCTCACAGCGACAATCGCCGCACCCTTAGCGAAGAACATTACACATTTTGACACATAGCTTGTCTAATTTGTGTGGCCACAATCTGCCGCATATCGAATAAGCAGTCGCATTTGACAGCCCATTCTGCGGTATCGGCCAGGCATCTACAGATCCGGACGGCTTGCTTTGAACGCGCTAGAACGCTAGCCGCCACGGCTTTTAGGCTGGCACTATCTTGCCGCCCAACGTCCCGCCTGTTAAGGAGTCAGTGTCAGATCTCCTTCAATCCAAGGGCAAATACATACACAATCTGCTCAGCAGCCTCCGAGTACATCATAGTAAAGAGGGGTGACGGCCCTGCCATGTCGTTCCAGCTTCTACTGGTCCGTTTACGTTCCTGCAACGCGTGCCTTAAAGCACTTAGGGATCCGCAATCTTCCTAAGCCATCATATATATGTCGAGGGCAACGCTTGCGTCGCGTCGGCAGGGTTCACGACAGACCTGCTTCGATTCTCTCTCAGACTTGATGCTGTATTCAAGAATTGTGAAAATCCGCGTTAATTGCACGTATGCCAATCGTCGGAGTCTGTATATAGTTGCCTTTCTGCAAATAATACTATCTACCGCTTTAAAAGCATTAATAATACGCATGTCTGAACTCCGAATATCGCTTGGTAGCGTAGTTATACGGAGTAGTGAAATCCAATCTGTAATCACTTCTACACAATTCGTGGCAAAAAGAGCCATCGGATTGGGGCCGACCAGTTTGCAGCTCCACGTATTCACACATGCTATTACTCATGTTTTGGCGCTCGCCTTTATCGGTAGGAGGCAATTTCGGTAGCATATCGGATTGTGATGTCTGTTCTTCAGATAGTCCACCGTCAAATGCAAATAGGTCTTACCTTTCTCCATAACGATATTCTCTGCGTGAAATATTATAGGACGTTTCTCCTGTTAGCTTTATTTATATCAGACTCTTTTGGCTAATTGGAGATAGCCATCTAGCGCTAAATTCGAAGCTCGGTAGTAATTCTGATATACCATCGTTATACTCACACAGAGGAGGCTTAGAAGTTATAGTGATGTCACCCATCATCCGTATTACACGGGGAACTCCGGCCTGCTCGTCATCAACGTTCACAAGCTCATGCATATTAACTACAATATGCCATAGATCCCTTCTGCATCGTGCTGCGCGACTGAAAGCGATATCTCGCATTTTATACTTTTCCTTACTCCACTTTCAGGCGAATGACCTACCTGAAACCTAGTAACAGTTTCCTCGAAACTGTTTCGCGCGTTTTTGCCAAGTCAGAAACGGGTTCCTACATACTGACAGCTATCTAAATCCCTATTATATGTAGGAGACTAGCACCAAAATCGAGCGCCTAAAGAAGGCAAATCAGCCAAGCTGCACACCGCATACAATAACAAATTGCCTTTTTTTGTTATGCACCTCAGAAAACATCCTCCTGATAACGTAGACATGATAATTCCCCGAACGGGACCAGCACCTAGGTCTCATGATATATCTCAGTTATGCATCATTGTCATAAAGTCAGCCCGCTGCCCCCACAGCCGCTCAATAAAGTCGATCTTCAAACTGTCCTTGCAACCTAGATCCTCAGTTCACTTACTTCCGTTGACTTTAAGTTCCACGCTCGTCATACGATATCGACATGGGTGTAGCCAAACGTGAGCCTCAATCGCATCTCGAGAAGATGGTGATTGCAGCCATTCTTAAATGCTTTGAGGACGTCAAGTCCTTAATTGTAGCAGATAAAGTTCAATCTGCTCAGAAGAGTGCCGAAGGCCGCATCAAGGGACAATTACTCATTAGTAGAAAGTCTTTCACAGAAATAGTATTAGTCTCTCTCGTCTCAGTCTGAATGCCTTACTAAATCTATACAGCGAAGGGCACAAGTACTGCAGGAGTGACATCCAGTCCTTATCCACACACATCAGACAAAAGCGAACCCATGTAGCACGACTACTCCCCGCTATTGAACCTGCTTTTCGAGTCTTATGGGGTCCGTGTAAGGAGGAGGTGGATATGGAGACAATTGATGAGCAGGTAGCAGAAGCATTGGCAATGGACCATACCAACGGCGTTCTTGATGGATCTATTTGGGCTTCAATGGAATGGAAGTGGCAGAAAAAGTAGGACAATCCGTCAATACTCGTTGTCTGTTATTAGAAACTAGATTAAGATGAATTTTACCGGACTGCTCTACTCTTGATGTCTCATGGTGTTGTCCCTCCTCCTCTTCTCTTTAACGTATGTTGAGCCGCTGTTCGGTGATCGAAGTTTGTTCAATACATCGATGTAGATCACAATGGTAGTCCCTACCCAAGGCTCGAAGGTAGGACTAGCGGCCAGAGTGAGTGAGGCTCTCCATGGTGGCGACTCAAGATACCAAACGTACAATGGGAAAGGACAGATATAAGAGTGATCACTGATGTCTGCCCATCGTGTTAAGAATCACTGTCAAGGTCAGAAGCTTCTCCATACCACCGTCACCGGAGACGATGCTTGCTGCGCCCTTCATAGAGGCAAGTCTTGGTATCGTGTCCTGCGTGAGAACCCAGAATCGTGAGGCGAATCAACGCCGACGCATGGAAAGTCGACGCAAGATATGACTTGACTGTGGACAACAAGTCGAGGAGAAGAGAAGAAGGAGAACACTCGCAATCCAATCTGCGCCTGTAAATTAGTGGGATGCGGAGCTCTAGAAGCCCTTGTCGTAATCAACACCAGAGCCTTTAACCTAAAGAAGCCTAGAGGTTGAATGAGCGTACAGCAAGACCCACTTGGAGTGGCAAACTCGTCCAAACTTAGGCAACCCCACCTAAGCCAGAGTAATCTCACCTGACAGTTCACCAACTGAAACCCAGGCTTTCACACCAAGAGTGAAATTCTTGCAGGGTTAACTGACGGTTACACTGGAATGCTTATGCCCCGAAGGACCAGGTCCCCGGACTGATTATTTGCATCACACCTGGGTTATCGAACAGCTGTTGGTTGTTTACAACTAATTCCGGGAATTCGCTTTCCCTTTCGTCGAGAAACTCTTGGTAACCAACATGACCGGACAAGATTGGGTATATAATGAGCGCGCCCGCTCTTGAGCAACTTCTTATTGTGACGCACGCATTGCAGGGTTACTTTCCTACTGTACTCGCAACCTGCTGGGGCCCATCCTATCCCAGCAGCGCTGCGACCCTCCCGTCTATCCAAACCTCTCCCCTGGCCTTGTTTAGCCTCCTCCGACTGTTAACTCGGCAGGGTCGGTTCGTCACTTGGCTCCAAAACTGCCTGCGCCTGGCCCGCCCACCCCCGGCAGACCGTCTTTTGTGCCTTGAGGTTTGAGGCTGTCGGTCCCAGAATTGCGCTCGACTTGGAGTCGACATCATACCTGCCCTCAGAGCTTTAATAACGGAAGATTCCCTTCATTGACTGTTTAAAGAAACAGTAGAGCACTTTTTTCCCGATCCATTTTCCCCTCTTTAGACTTCTTGAAGATTCGCGACTTACTCCTCGAATCAGCAACCTTAGGGACCAGTCCAACTCGGGACCACTTTTCTTTCCTCTTGATATCACACTCCGCTTTAGTTTATCAGTCTTGCCACAGAAACAAGCATTTACCCCACCAGAGGATGGCATTTTTGCCAGCAGAGGCTATTATAACCACCGTATTCGGCGCCCTGGGATTAGTAGTTGCTGTGGTGGGCCTTTGGTTTACCTACCGGGCGTATACCCCTAGGCATCGAAGTCCCGACTCAGAAGCCTTAATGCCGATATATAATCCCTTATTGACACCACCAAGCATATCAGCAGGGAGCCTTGATAATATCGTGCCGCTTCCGGATATCGCGTACCTACAACAGGCTTGAAGCGTACCCGATATAGATAGGCATCCCCAGGTTCCTCCTCCAATGCCACGTGCTAGATCCTTGACCCGGTAATTGTAAATACCCACTCTCACTGCGACCTCTTGCAGTGGGTAGAATTGCCCTCACCCCCGCATGCCCAGTCTAGCGTTACTCAGAGCTAACGTTTTATTGCTCCCCATAGCCCGCGATTCATTAACTACATTTCCGAGTCCAAGCCTGGGATCATTCCACGCTCATTATCGATCGCCTAAGGTTAAAGAGAAAGAAAGAGAAGGCAGTGGTGGAAAGATTATAATAAAAGACGGCCTAGAGCTCACTTGGGAATGCCGCTAAGGACGCGAATTTGACGGGTTATGGCTAAGCAAGCATACTCAGAGGTGAAGCACACGAAGAGACGAAGATTGTAAGCAGATGGTGTTCGATACAAAGGGTACTCTGACAATTAGATCCGTGTCAACTTTTCAGAATCTGCTTCTTTAGCTGAGTAAATTCACAGATGACAGTCTGTATTATGTTGCCAAAGCGATCTGTGTGCCTAATAGAGAGCCTTGCGCATGATTGGCTGAGTGTCACAAAATGCGAGCACCCTGTACATTATTACCATGCTGCGCACTGTGCCTGCCGCGCGTGGGTAGAGTTAGCAAGTTCTTGTCTAAGCATGCGCTGCGGGGCGTGCAGGAGACTATCTAGAACTAGAGAGATACTGTACATATTGAATTTTGCACTTTTGTGAGACTGAGTAGTCCGACAGCTAGATAGGGTTAGGGGAGTATAACAGCTGACTCCACATTGAAATTCCTTAACTAGTCTCTGTGATATCTTGATGTGATCTCTTAGTGTGGGATCTGAACGTGGGATCTGGGTGTGAGATCTTGGTGTGAGATCTGGGTGTGTTCCTGGAGGGAACTGGGTGTGCCAGTGTAGTAGTCACAGTGTGTATATTATGGGGCTCGCAGCTCGGTGTGGTGGGGACTCAGAGTAGCGGTCATGTCACAGTGTGAACAGGTACCTTCAATGCTTTAACGTTTAGATCTGTAGCAACTTCGTGAGAACATTTATGTAGAAATTATAATTTTAACTGCATAGAAAGTTAGGAGCACTTCTCTTTGACAAAAATTGAGTCCAAGTATATAGTGGGCAGGAGTAACTTTGAGGAATAACGCTGATACGTGTTCGCTTTTCAGCTAAGCCTTTTTTGTTCCTCTTACGTCATTCGAGCTTAGGGTAGCTAGTACTAAGATTCAACAATCGGCCTGGATCTTGCCTTTTGTTAAAGGCTTTTCAATCCACAACTTCAATGCTAAGAGCGCGTGAGCGAATGTTGCGGCCAGCGACAACGGGGCTGGCGACAATAAGCCTGCTGGTAAGATTACAATTGGTAGTCTAGGTCACATTGCCGAAGGGTTCTAGAATAAAAGGGAGCTGAGAGCTTGAGAGTGAGCGAGATGAAAGTGAACTAGCGCAGGGGCCAACACTGGGTCAAGACCAACAAAAACAGGCCTAGCCGCTAAAACAGAGTGAGACTAAAGCACCGGCAGGGGCCGCGGACCACCGAGACGATCAGGCGGCGTCTAGATTTTAGTACCTGCGTCTACTATGTTGAATGACCAATAAAATGACGATCCCTGGCTTATGAGCTTCTGATGCCTCAACAAGGCAACTGTCAACAATCTCAGGTTTGTTCCCCCAATTGCCCAGGCCGTAGCTTCTCGCCTTGGTCCTTGCTAGGTCCTCTATGAGGGACAACTCACACTAAAACGGACTAGTGTGGGAGGGCTGAAATGGGCTCTGCCACTTTTTGATCGAAAGTTTATTTTTCCCCTTGATATGATTGGTATCCCCCTAGCCAGGTGTGCTGGTGTCTTACTATAGTTACCGACTGGGAGGTGTTGGAGTTTTATCACCATCCCCCTCTCTTTAAATCTGTGCCAGATCAAAGCTTTAAGAACGGGAGAATACCTTTATTGAATGATAAATAAATAGTAAAGCACTTTTTCTTCCGATCTATTTTCCCCCTTCAGACTTCTTGAAGATTCGCAACTCACTCCTCGAATCAGCAACCTTAGGGACCACTCCAATCCGGGACCACTTTTCTTTCCTCTTAATATCACTCCGCTTAATTTATCAGTCTTACCACAGAAACAAGCATTCCCCCAATCAATATCACAAAGGATGGCACTTTTCCCAACAGAGGTTATTATAACCACCGTATTCGGCGCTCTGGGATTAGTAGTTGCCGTGGTGGGCCTTTGGTTCACCTACCGGGTGTACCCCCCAGGCATCAGAGTCCCGACTCAGAAGCCTTAATGCCAACTGATAATCCCTTATTGATACCACCAAGCATATCAGCAGGGAGTCTGGATAATATCGTGCCGCTTCCGGATATCGCGTACCTACGACAGCCTTTGAGAGTACGTGATATAGACAGGCGTACCCAGGTTCCTCCTCAGATACCACCTGCTAGATCCCTGACCCGGTAATTGTAAGTATCCACATCCCATAGCGACCCATTGCGGTAGGTAGAATTGCATGGTATGCCAAACCATCTAGCGTTACTGAAAGCTAACCTTATATTGCTCCCCAGAGCCCCGCGATTCATCAACTACATTTCCGAGTCCAAGCCTGAGATCATTCCACGCTCATTATCGATCGCCTAAGGTTAAAGAGGCAGTGGTGGGAAGATTGTAATAGAGGACGGCCTAGAACTCACTTGGGAATGCCGCTAAGGACGCGAATTTGGCGGGCTATGGCTAAGCAAGCATACTCAATGAGGTGAAGCACCCAAAGAGACCAAGATTGCAAGGAGATGGTGTTCGATACAAAGGGTGCTTTGACGATTAGATCCGTGTCAACTTTTCAGGATCATTTTCCCTTCCAATACTGACCTCGCTTGCTATCGTTGTTTCAATGAGAATGCGCTTGAATGCGGTGATACTATCATTTAATGGACACGTCGAGGTGGCCAAGCTGCTTCTCGAGAATAGGGCTGACATCACGGTTGCGAATAATGAAGGAGTCACGCCAGTCATTACGGCATTACTGTAAGGCTTACAAATTTGGAAGAGGCGCGTCGTAGCCACGGCGGTTAGCTGCTGCGTGATGGCAGCCTCATCTGATCCATTGGAATTGATTGGATCCTGTTCGTGACGGCATTCACCGTTGGTTACACAGCCTACTTCAGCCGCAAATGTAGGAATGCCTCAGGCGCCCCATCTTTTCAACCGATTGCGGAAGATGTTCATTTAATCATTTGATACAGCCTTGTGATCGACCGTGTCAAGAAAGACCCGCAACTCAAGGGCCATCAAAACAACTTATATACTTATATACTTATATAGGGCTCCACGTGCTGGTCCCAGGAGTTTTCTGGAAGTCAATCATTTTATGACGGGTGTGGCTGTGGCATAACCTCCTTGAATCCGTCTTGTGTACCGCCCGGCGTGATCCGACGACCAGCCGTGCACACAAAGTCAAGTTGTGCCAGTGAGCCTGTTCTCATCTGTCTCACCACCTGCTTTGCCTTGCACTTTCACTCCCAACAAGGCAGAACCCTTGCGATTGACGTGGCGTAGCTGCAAATCCCATTACACAGCAATCCTATTGGCCTCACAAGCTACAGGGGCCCTTTTCAGCTGCTGAGGCATCAAATTTGCCCAAGAAAGCGGCGCAAGGAAAAGATCTCGGGCAGGGAAAGAGGAGGATATAAACGATACCCAGTCACAGCAAAATCACCTGCAAAGAGATATCAATCATGTCAACAGGGGGATATTCTCAGATTGCCTCGCTTGTAAAGGCTTTAGGCAGGGGTAGCCCCGACCTTTTAAAAAAAGGAAGGTTAAAAATACTCTCTTACAGCCGATAACAGCTAATACACGAAGTCGGCATCGAGGAGGCTCAGGTAGGCAGACCTGGTACGGCTGCCGAGTCTGTGAGGTAGCTCTTTGTAACAGTCAAAACTGCTGGGACTTTTACTATCATACAAATTAGTATGTAGGGGGAAGTACCGTTAGTTTTATTCATTTTGATTGGTCCTATACCCCTGTCGTGACCCCGCTGAAGGGCTGTACCGCTCAAAGGGATAGCATTTTGAATTTATCGCTTCTACCATTCGACTACATTTATAATATCTGTTGCTGATGACAAATGTCTATTGCGGTGTGATCTTTACCTTAAATGATTAAATCCGTTTTCTTAATTCTTAATTATTAGATCTTGCTTCAGCTGCTGAAGATAGGATACTGAACACTTGAAGAAAATGGCCTTCAAGCAGGCCTAGTCAGTCGAGTCAGTGGACGAGGAAGAATGTAGGGCTTTGTGGTGATCGCGATCAATTGTTAGAACTGTAAATAGCTTAGCATCATGGCCCTATGAAGCATGGTCCCTCCAAGTCAATTAATAAACCTGGAACTTAGGCGTTTTGTTAGAGGCTTTCAATCCATAATTCAATGCTAAGAAAATGTGAGCGAATGTTGCTGTCGCCTGCTTCTTTAGCTGAGTAAATTTACAGATGACAGCCTGCATCATGTTGCCAAAGGGATCTGTGTGCCTATAGAGAGCCTTGCGCATGAGTGGCTGAGTGTGATAAAATGCGAGCATCCCCTCATTCAGGTTGAATGCTGTCAGATTTCACTGCACCTCACCTCACCATAGAGACCGCCGGCCTCGTCATCGGAGTTGCTGGGCTCGCTGGACTTTTCACCTCCTGCGTAGAGGCCCTTGATAAAATACAATCTTACCGGACCTTTAGAACCGACTCGCACGTCTTGAATACCCGATTCAAAGCCGCTAGAGCTCGCTTCGAGCGATGGGGTCCAGGCGTGGGCATCGAGCAGGGCCGACTGAAGGACGCTCATCACCCAGCTCTGGATGATAAAGCCGTTTCCAATGCAGTAGCCGAATTATTACATATCATCGTCGAGGCGATTTGCGATGCTGGCAATGTCCCTCCCCGTCGAGCTCGGGGTACAGGCTTTGACAACAAGGACTCAGTAGAGCGGGGCCGACCGACGGCCCGCAACACAATGCACGAGTCGAAGACGAAGAAGATGTCATGGGCGTTATGGGGTAAGGGAAAGCGTACAGAGCAAGTTGAGATATTCGAAAAACTGGTCCAACAACTGCATAATCTGGTGCCCCCGAGTATAGGGAATAATCCATAGCCAGCGCAAAATCCAGACGCTAGCCATACTAATACACTTACTCGAGGTATGAGCTACATTGCGCTACGGGACAGGCTGCATCTGACTAAAAGTAGGAGCTGATTCAGGCCACGGATGGTACGATGAGATCCGTCGCGTCTTAGAACGAATTAAGGAGGAGGTTAGAGGTAAGGTGGTCCCGCATCCGTACTCATCGGCTTTGCACTAACGCCATGTAGCCGAAGCGCAACGTCAAGTTCATGCCTGGCTTAGCAGTTGCCCTCCTGACGAGCGCTACCATAACTCCCTTCAGAAAAAACTCCCAGGCACCTGCAATTGGATTCTTGACCGCACTGTGTTTAGCCGCTGGTTAGCCGGAGGATCCACAAACCGAAAACTCCTATGGGTCAATGGGCATGCGGGGTTTGGAAAGACGATCCTCAGTGCCCATCTCGTCAACCATCTTTCTTCTACCCTAAGTGCGCCTGTTGCCCATTTCTTCTTTTCTTCAGATCACGCGAGCCGAGAAGACCCTTTCTTAGCCCTACGGTCATAGATATCCCAAATTGTATCGCAGAATGATGATGCATTCGAACACGCCCGCCAGAGTTGGATCTCTGACGTGGACCTTTTGGCAACTCGCGTGACCATCATCACCCTCTTCAAGCAACTCTTACGCGACATTCCTGGATGTATCCTTATCGCCGACGGCCTCGACGAATGTACCTCAATTGCAAAGTTTCTTCGCGATGTCGTAGAATCCGTTGCTGGAACCGAGACACAAGTCCTTCTCGTCAGTCGTGGCGAGCCTGCCATCCGGGACGCACTCACGGACGGTACGCGGGAAACCTTCGACGAGTATAGGATAACGCTCGAAGATGTTCGACCAGATATTAATGCCTACTCTCATGCCATCGTTAACAGAAAGCTTCACAACAAGAGCGACGATGTCCGATCGACCCTTTCCGAGGCGATGTCCGATCGCTGTCAAGGTCAATTCCTCTGGCTTAAGATGCAAGAGGAGTGCCTTAGGGGAGGGATGAACAAGAAACAACTCCAACGTGCTATCGAGAACACGCCAACAGGCCTTGATCGTCTATACGACCACAACTGGACCAAAATCCACAAATTGGGAGAAGAGGAAAGAGATCGAGCCTACGCTCTCCTTCGCTGGGCGGCATTTGCCCTACGGCCCCTTACTGTCTGCGAGATTACCGAAGCTGCTCTGATACTCACCTCTGGAGAACTATCACGGGACGATTTCCCCGACGCCGTAGATGACGAGTATATCAAAAGCGAGGTAATCGGTCTTTATGGCCCTCTCTTGGAGGTCAGGAAGGGATCCCCTGGGTCTTCCCCAGGTCGACGAACGGTGCACCTGCCTCATTTCTCGGTCCGTCAATATCTTCTATGCAACCTTCCTACTCCAGGCTGGATATGCCATGAGAATATGTTGCAGACTTCTCAAGAGAAGATGCAGAATACCTTACTTGCTAGGGCTTGTCTTCAATACATCTTCCTGCCGCAAATTTGGCAAAATATTCTGGATGACTCTCTTTCCCTTGGCGTCTCATTGCGAGAATATGCAGCAACAACTTTCCATGAACATACCAACTCTGGGTTAGATGATAACGAAGAACTGACAAAGCTTTTAGTGCAGTTTTTCAGCAGAGACAATCCTGTTTGGAATACTTAGAGGGCATTGATTGAGACTAAAACCCGACCGGACGCAGAGGCTGAGACGATACCACCAAGCCCACTGTATTATGCTGTAAGGATGAAGTTGATGGGGGTGGCAACAAACCTTATCAATGAACAGAGCGTAAACGAAACCAGTAGCTTGGGAAGAACACCGCTTAACATCGCTTGTGCTGATGGGTCCAACGATTTTGTTGCTCTGCTTCTTTCAAAGGGAGCCGATTTTGCGATGACGAACAAGAATGGATGGACACCGCTCAACTCGGCCTCGATCAACAGACATACAGAAGTCGTTAAGATGCTGCTAGAGAAGGGAGCTGATTTCACGACAGCGGATGATGATGGCTGGACACCACTAAACGCAGCCTCAAGTGGCGGTCATGCAGGAGTCGTGAAGATGCTGCTAGAGAAGGGAGCCGATTTCACGACGGCGAATAATGACGGGTGGACACCACTAAACTCGGCCTCGGATAGTGGACATGCAGAAATCGTAAAGATGCTGCTAGAGAAGGGAGCCGATTTCACGATAGCGAATAATTACAGGTAGACACCACTAAACTCGGCCTCGGATAGCGGACATACAGAAATCGTAAAGATACTGCTAGAAAAGGGAGCCGATTTTACGACAGTGGATAATGATGGCTGGACACCACTAAACGCAGCCTCGAATGGCGGTCATGCAGAAGTCGTGAAGATGCTGCTAGAGAAGGGAGCCGATTTCACGACGGCGAATAATGACGGGTGGACACCACTAAACTCGGCCTCAAAGAAGGGACACGAAGAAGTCGTAAAGATGCTGCTA
>PVQA01001115.1:0-21730 GCA_002980515.1 Fusarium burgessii | reverse complement strand
TCTCCCCCCTCTCTCCCGTCCGCCCCTCTAAGTCTTCTACGTCTGCTCCCCTCGCTTTTATTCCCTTCTTCTTCCATTCCCCCTCCATCATCAGCTCGACTCACCCACGACCAACTCGCAACATTTCGCCCGTCTCATCCGACCGGTTCATATTTTCGTAAAGGCCATCCAGAGCCTTCATCCCATCCAACACAAATAAACTCAGCATTTCCATGACCATCGATCAATCATATCCAATGACCATCATTACGTTCAAGATCACCGCTTTCACCCTTTAAACCCCACGGGAGCGCGCGCGCAAGCGAAGAGCTAGCAGTCGAGAGCGAGAGCGAGAGTCACAATATTCTACGAATCAGACGATATTCAACCATCGTGCTGTCTGGCCCAGCTTAATTGCCTGATTTCCGATCGCAAACTTGCCGTCGTTTTTCGTCGCCGTCCATATCTAGGAAACGCGACTGGACTACGTCGAGATGCCCGGTGCAAACGTAGCAGTCCTCCCGCCCCCTGCGGCCTCGACAGCGTCTTCGCGAAAGGCTTCGCTGGCCCCCGAACGCAAATACAAGTGCCAGTTCTGCAACAGGGCCTTTAGCAGGAGCGAACACCGAAGTCGCCATGAACGATCGCGTACGTGTACTACCCAATCCTATCTTGGCTCTCGTGCCAGCCCTCACCCCGCGTCCCCTCCTCGCCTGGCCATAGACTAACTTATTTGTAGATACGAAGGAGCGCCCTTTCAAGTGCATGAAGTGTAGGAGTACTTTTGTCCGTCGCGACCTTCTTCTCAGACATGACCGTACCGTCCACGCCAAGGATGGAGGCGTACCTCTTCACAGCGATGGCAAACGCCGGGCCGGTCCCAAGACTCGCGCTGTCGGTGCCCCCTCAAAATCATCTATCGCCATTGATACTTCAACCCTGGAGCAGATGGAATCTGGTGCCGACGGTATCTTTGACGTTGAAACTGCTGCCATGCTTGTAGCCGATCTGCATCACAAGGCCACAGCTGCGATGCGCGAAGACCACTCATATGAGGACAGTCCATCGATGGCTTACTCACCTCACAACGCTTCTGCCATGGAGTCTACTGTTACGTACCCATCTGGCGCCATCGCATTACCTCAAGTTCAGTGGGACGGGTTCATGTCTCAATCAGTTGCCGAGACCAAAGCACATTCGATAACTTCCAGCGCATCCGGTTCTTTCGAGTCTCAACCGTCCTTCGCCAGCGGAACTACTCTGCAAGCTAATTCTAACCAGCTCCCGCCCATTGGTGGGCAGAACTGTAATGGTCTTGTACCAGCTCTGCAGTCAATGATCAACTCGTTGCCCAACTCGGCCGCTCCACCACCATCTCCATGGTCTTCAGAGTCATCTAAGCCTGGATACAAGGCCCCTGAAGTGATGGGAGACGACGAGCGTAACGCTATCCTGGATAACATCCGCAATGCAGACAGCGAACATGCCATCCCTGAAGGTTTCCGCCTACCTGGCCTAGGTTCCTTGAATCGATACCTTTCAACATACTTCGGTCTATTCCATCACCATCTTCCTTTCTTACATCCTGCCTCATTCCATCCTACCAAGGTTTCACCACAGCTTCTCTTGGCAGTTCTTAGCATTGGCGCCTTGTATGCTTTCGATCAAGAACAAGCATATATGCTTCACATTGGCTCCAAGGTTCTGGTTAACCAGTTCCTTCAAAGTAAGGAGAACTTTAGCTCCCGCAAGTGTCCCTTGTGGACGATGCAGAGCAACCTCCTCAACATGATCTTTGCTAGCTGGAGTGGTGATCCTAAGGGCCTCGAGTGGACATGCTCAATCAAGAGTCTACTCGCCAACATGGTCGCTGGTAATAGATACGAGTTAAAGCTTCGACAGGAAGCTCGGTCAGGAGCAAAGCCCACTCGTGCTGAATGGGTGGAGGACGAGGGCTGCCGTCGTACATACTACGCTGTCTACATCTTCTTTGGTTTGTTGACTCTTACGTATAACCACACACCTGCCATCAGCTTTAGCGAGTTCGAGGATTTACAGCTTCCTTCCACCGAGACGCTATGGAACTTGCAGGTCACAGATGAGGCTGCATGGCAAGAACACCTGGCAGCTTCCACTACTGTGACTTTTATGGAGGCCCATGACAATCTCTTTCAAGGCGAGACGCTTCGGTATAGCACATTCGGCACCCGTGTCATGATCAACGCTTTGTTCCTTGAGGTCTGGTATCACAAGCGCAGTCCCGAAGCACTGCAAGATGTGGTAACCGAGTACAAGTTGCGGTTGGCACTAGAAACGTGGGAGAAGTCTGTCGACATGTGTGAGGCTGAGGCTTTCCCCGTACCGATCAGCGCTCCTCACAAGGGTCACCCTTTGATTTTTAATGCAAAGGCCATGTACCGCAACGCTCGTGCCCGCCTGGAAGTGGACCTTAAGGCGGTCCAGGAAGCGCTTCGCTACCATGAGTCCTACGAGGTAGCTGCTGCGATGACACATGCCCGGGATCGCGTGAAGCGCTCGAGTGAGATGATCAAGGTTATCGAAGAATGTTATAACTGCTTAGAAACTGTTGTCTCCCAAGGAGTCAGATGGATTGCCCGTGTGTCGCCTACTAACTGGAGCGTGGAGCATGCGCTCTGTGGGATGGATCTCATGATCATTCTGTCGCTGTGGCTGTATCGCCTGGAACATGACGAAGAGCCTGCGACCCAGGAGGAGTTGGCCATGTACAACAAGGTTCGACAGCTTTTGGTGAAGGAAATTGATGAGAACTACATGTCTCAGCTGAGCGCAGTTGTAGCACGACTCTGGGGCTCGATACTCGATGAAGTTGTTGTTTGGGGGTATGTATCAACGGTTCAGGCATCTCTCAAAATTGCATTGCTAACACCATCCACAGCATGACACGACTTATGGGTGACGCCTTCAAATTACATTCTCAGGCCCTCGTCGGCTACGTCGACGATCCTGAAGCATCCTCAAATGTCTCGACTCCCTCGATGATCTCGCAGGGAGCTGATGAGGATAGCGTGTACTAAAACTAATTGGCCATGACTGAAATGACGTTTTCCTTTGTTTCGCCCCTCGGGCCGGTTCGGGCTTTTTCCTTTTCTCCTATGCATATACCTCTCTGCTTGATTATGTTTGGTTCTGGTTGTGGGTTAATTCGTTTCCCTCTGACTTTGTCGGCTCCGGCGCGAAGGGCTCGGCAGGGAGTCAGATTCGTCTCGTCTCCTATGAATTTGTTTCTGAATCTCCTTATGGTTGTCATCTCATTATCTCCTTAGCGATACCCGAGACAGGGCGGGTAATCGCGGTGTCCAGTCTACTGCAGTTTATCATTGCAAGTCTGTTGTTGAGGTACATCAGATGCCATTTTGGTTTTGTTTTTACGTCTCTCTCCTTGTTGCATGGTTACAAAGGGTCAAACGGCATTAATTGGGGTCAAGGAAGGGGATCGGGAAACGGTTTTCGCATTGGGCTTGTACCCCGGACAGAGGGAACTGGATCATTTGCGCAGTGACAGCGCAAGCTAATGACTGCGATGGCAGGACAGTTGGCTGGTCCAAGATGGCTGGTGTCGCCTTCTACATCCCCTGTTCTATATGCTATGGCACCTTTATTGCTTTCGTCCTATAATATTTTGCGTGTTTCTTTCTGCTGGCTTGCAGCTTTCAATGCTCGGTTCGGTCTTGGGTCTGCTTTGCGTGGTATGGCATTGCTCCGCTTCGCCTCTTCTTCCATTCTTCTCCTAGTTACTTATCATTTATTTTTTTGTCGAGTTGTTTTAGTTTGGTTTTCAGATACCTTGTTCGATATACAGATTGTTTGTTTTGCGGCCATATGACGGCAATAGCATGATCTGGCATGTCCTGGGTGTACCCCTTTTGGGCCCATGACACAGCGTTGCATACCGTCAAGAGGAGGCTGGCCCATACTCGTGTATAGAAGAATAGTGTTTGCTTTGAATAATCAGCACCTGTCAAACATCACTGCTTACCGTTTCTTATATTTGTGATATCCACTGTGAAATGTGATGAACTCTGGTTGGGCTTTCAAAGAAAGTCGTACATAGGTCAACTGGTAAAGGGCATCCTTAACAAAGAAGTCATCACTCCTATTCTTAAACAAGTCACCAACTACATCAGGCAATCGCAATCATTCAATACTCTTCCTGTTACGCCTCCTTACCTACCTTAGTACTTACCTCGTACAAGAGAAGGCCCCAAATGAAGTAATATAGAGCAGGCGCCTCCGGAGAATTTGCTTGAGATTGTCCAACATGAGTAAGAGCTTCTAATCCCAGCTCGAACCTTGCACCTCCATGTTAATAAAGGAGCAAGATCATCATCGCACCAAAAGTGTCTCCTTTGCTTTGAGTATTCACTTCTGTTTCGTCATGATCTTCTTTCTTACGCCTCTTCTTGTGAGTGCGCGTCTGGTGTCTGGGGCTTGCGAATGCGGTTATTCGATACAAAACCCCGAAGGCGATGGTCTTATAGTGTTCACAGATCGACTTGAGACCAACTTCAGCCAGTTACATAACATCTCTGAAGGCCACGACTGGGTAGCTCAACAGTTTACAGTATCGGCGAAAGATGGTCGGGGCAACTTCAGCAAAGCATTCGTACCCTCCAACGTTGACACTCGCGGGACAGATTTTCAAGATGATACTGGCCATCAAGCTGGCCTTGAGCTACGTGTAGGAAGTGTAGTCAGCGAAGACGATGCGATTCCGGCAAGCGAAGTTGACACAGCGAGACTTGACCTTCACTGGGGATCATTCCGAGCTGGCATGAAATTAACGGATATCAAGGGCACTTGTGCCGCTTTCTTTTGGGTGAGGAGATAGTTTGGCTCCGGGAGTAGTAAAAGAAGCTTACCAGTGAACAGTATTTCAACGATACCCAAGAGATCGATATTGAATTCCTTTCCCAGGAGTTCGATCACGATAATGGCACATATCCCATCAACCTCGTTGTCCAGTCGAAGAAATCCTTGGAGGCAGGCTACGATGCCAGCAAAACTAGTACTTTCAAACGAGTCAACCTGAATTTCGACCCGACAAACACCTTTCACGAGTATCGCTTTGACTACCTCCCTGGACAGGTCCTATTCTACGCTGACAGCAAACTGCTATCTAGAATGAAGGGAGACGATATGCCTTCTTCTGGAGGTCATTTAATCCTTCAGCATTGGAGTAACGGCAACCCACTATGGTCAGGAGGTCCTCCGACGGAAGATGCAATAGTCACTGTCAATTATGTCAAAGCCTACTTCAACTCATCAAACAGTGAGCGCCAGTCACAACTGATGCAGCAATGTTACGAATCATCTGTGAAATCCTCAGTGTGTGCGATCCCGGATGTTAACAATGCAACCTCGCGGGATAGCAGCCTCCCACCTCACGATTCAGGCGATGATGAGCCCAACAGTGCAGCCAGTGGTATAAGGGGAGTGACGCAAGGAAACTTGGTATGGAGTTTGGTTCTTGGTCTAATGATTACTTTTCTGCAGTTGGGTATTGGTATCTTAGTGGTGTGAATGAGTGTTTGGTTATTTCTAACAACTTCGGGACTTAAAACTTTGATTAAGACCGATATTTTGATGGGCACGAGGAAATGAGAGAGTTATAGCTTACATGGTTTCCCAGTAGTTGAAGCATCCAATTCGCTTTAAATGATAAGCCTTGAATTCGCACTATCATGTTGTTGGTCGTTAAGAAACCTAGAATCTGATCACAGATGGAGTGCTGACGTAGTCGAATCAGAGCTTCAAATCTCTGTATCGTCTTTACCTACCTTAGCCAAGAAACCAACAAAACTGGGCCTAAAACAAGGCAGAAGCAGCTTTTTAAAGTGAGGGGTTAGAACACACATATGTATAAGTAAAAGATCTATCATTCCATTAAAACTTGGCTTTAGCTTGTCATCACACCTACGATAGCTTCTACTACCTTATTATCCTGGTAGTGCGATTATCACTTTGCAAATATGCCTACAGAACCTTTCCTAGACATTATTCTTACCAACCATACAGACTCTAAGTCTCTCTTTGCGCATGTCACAGGTCGAGATGAACAAGGCGTTGTGATTCTTCTCGCAGATGGAGAGACTATCCATCGGCCTAAGTCACCGTCTGAGATATTACAGCCCGTCGGAGCAGATATCGCGATACCCATTGGAGGACCCGGAGCGCAGAAAATGGTGCGGATACCGCACATCTTTGGAGGCCGGATCTGGCTCTGCAAGGACAAACCTCTCACATTTCTTATCAACACGGGGCCAGCTGTGGTAGAGCCTTCTGTGACGAATCCAACTGATGCCAACTTTGACGCTGACTGGGGATTCTGCGAATTCACCTACAACAACGATCAGCTGTACGTTAACGTGTCATATGTTGACTTCGTAAGCCTTCCGATCGGACTGGAGCTTGAGAATGAGGCTGGCAAAGTCACGCGTGTTCCAGGCATGCCCAAAGATGGACTTGATCAGGTCTGCGAAGGTCTGAAGCGTCAGGGTGAGAAGGACGGCGCAGGCTGGGAGAAGCTCGTGGTCAAGTCCAAGTCTGGCTCCAACCTTCGAGCATTGAGCCCCAACGCCGGTGCAGAGTTGCACCCGGGCTTGCTGGAGAACTACTTTGCGCCAGAGATTGACGCGGCGTGGAAGCGCTACGAGAAGGAAGACATCGAGATCAACACGCAAGCAGAATGGGGCGACGTTAAGGGCCGTGTCCACGATGGCAAAATGGTTTTCAAAGATGTTGGCAAGGACAAACTAAGCTTCCACTTTGAGAAGCCATCTACGCGGGACATTGTGTCTTGTAGCACGGGGCCGTTTGCGGGCGGACCGGATGTGACGCCGGCGCAGCTCAACGTCGGAGCACGGCTCGCGGCGGCGCTGAATCGGACGACGTTATCGGGCAACTGCCGACAGCCTGAGGGCGAGAAGGTTGAAGAGTATTATTGTAAAGGAGAGGGAAAGACGAATCATTATTCTAGAATCTGTCATGAGGTCACGCTTGAGGGGAAGGGGTATGCGTTTCCGTACGACGATGTTGGTGCGTCTGGAGGAGTTGATCAGAGTGGATTTCTGAACGATGGGAGACCAAAGGTTTTGACTGTTCACGTTGGAGGACAGTAGAAAGAGAATATCCTCCCTATGCAAATAGAAGATAACATCAATGATCAGCAGCTGTCATGTCTCGCTTAAGGTTGATCTGCCGAGGAGGTGAATAGGTAGGCTCAGTTGAATCAACCACTGAACCACCAATACACCTTCAAGCTTTATCATGTATGTAAGCCACGCGGTTGTGGCTGTTTATAGTATCTGCCACAGCCGCAATCAAGGAACGAAAGGGTTGCATATAGATACTGGATTGTGACGTTGGGGGCCTCAAGTTTTATTCACTGGTCTGGGGTGATCTTCAAGTCTTTGACATTACTTGAGCCAAATTGTCCCTTGACTGCGTGAGTATTCGAACCAGGTCATGTGCATTCCCTGTATATCACAATAACTCACAGCGTGCCCTTTTGTAACATGAGAGATTATCTCAAGCTGATGAACCAGATACCATTGGTAATTCATTGGAGACACACGCAGCACAGCCAGGGCCGCGCCTGCCCACCCAGTCTGCAGCTAACAAGTTGCACCCAATCATTCTGCATACAACCCTTATTCTTCCTTCCGTTGACGCATACATGCATGGATCCTCCTGATGGCTCTGCCAACCTAGTGCTTTTCCCTCTCACATCTAAATTCCTATTATTGGTAATAGATCCTTGTCCTTCAATTTCGTTCCTTTGGCCGTGTCTCGAACTAATTCTTTCGTTCTTCTCTCATTTCTGGTATCGACCTCGACTTTAATGATTTACGATTAACGAATTATGATACCCAAGAACAGACCAGACCAGACCAGACCAAAGCAGTGATACATACAGTCCATCACATCACACAACACTCCGCACTTCCCGGGTTCCTAGCCGCCTCTGTCGATCCCCGCCAAAAGTTACCGTCACCCCTTGAACCCTATCTTCACCTTAGCCAAGAGCTTTTCTGGACGACCTACGGACGGTCTCTGACGTTTTCTTGATAGCTCTGTAACCAATAGGTGCCCATCATGTCATGACTGCCAAAGCGCCATCATTGTTGACCTTACCTTCTCTACCTACCTTGACCTGATAAGTCTAGGCACCAAACCACGAGGCCGTGCGTCTTGCCTCTTTTATACGAGCCGTCATGGTATATTGCGGGAAGCCATCCGGTGGCTGCTCCACATGCCGTCGTCGCAAGATTCGCGTGAGTTGGCCCATCACCACTGCTCAGATGATTTTCGGGCAACGTCCATGACGGCGCGATACTTGTCAAGGCCGTCGTCATCTCAGCCTGCCACCCTATGCTCTTACTGACATGTGAACCTCAAATTCAAGTGTGACCAAAAGGAGCCGGCTTGCACGCAATGCGAGAAGAAAAACCAGCCATGCCCCGGCTACCGCAATCTCGTTGATCTCATGTTTAGAGATGAAAGCTCACATGTCATTAAGAAAGCGGTCAAGACACGGGCTCGATCTAATCAGACACAAAAGAGTCCTGCCAGCCAGGACGCCGCTTCGGCCTCAACATCTCCCCCACCATCCGCTGGGACTATCAACTCATCACCGACGTTCGCCTTTGACCCGAGGTCCAGTGCAGCCCCTGCCCCTGCCACCAAGACAGAGAAATCGAACAAAGTCAAGGCTAGACGTGCTCGGAAATCCAACACTCGCTGCCGCGCGCCCGTACTTTCTGCTTTAATTAACGACTGGAGCCGGTCTCCATCAGAAACTTCCCATGAAAGCCCAGGTGATGGCAACGACATCAGTGGCCCAAGTGAATTAACTGAACGCCGCGATCACCTGGATGAGGCCCTATCCCCGGAACTCCAGGATCAGGGCACTTCTTTCTTCTTTTCTCGCTATGTTGCGGCTGATAGAGGCTCCTATCAAAACTATGCTTTCATATACGATGTATGGAAACCTCCGGACTCGGCGCAGGCTCAAGTCGATCCAGTCACTGTCAGTATGACAGCTGTTGGACTCGCAGGATGCTCACAGGTGTTTCGATCACCAGATCTTATGATCCGAGCACAAGAGAGCTATGCTATTGCCCTTGGACTGACGCATCGCGCCCTCCGCGACCCAATCGAAGTTGTAAAAGACACAACCATGCTCGCCGTCTTGATCCTCGGCACTTTCGAGTCTGTTTCGGGATACAGTTCTCACACGATGCGTGCCTGGCAAGATCACGTTAACGGAGCTGCCGCCCTAGCAAATATCAGAGGCGCTGCTCAGTTTCGAAGCAAAGCTGGCGCTCGCATGTTTCTCATGCTTTGCCACACAGTCCTTATAAGCTGCATACAGAGTGGCCTGCCTATGCCACAAACACTAATAGACCTTCGACACGAAATACCCCCTTCCGAAGAACTCGGAGGACCTGACTTTTACGTGGCATACCCCATATACAAAGCACTGCAGGTGCGATACGATATCAACACGAGAAAACTTGTCAATCTTGATGATGTGGTCACTGCCATATCAATTGTTGAGGAGGAATTTTCGTCGATACTCTCCAGAATGCCAGAATCTTGGAAGTATCATCGTGTACAGCTGACACAGCCTGACCCTCGAGTACTAGGACAGATCTGTCACGTCTATGCCGGACTTCTTCAATCTACCACCTGGAATATGGTGCGTGGAATAAGAATGCTGTTGTTGGAAACACTCGTCGAGCAGTTGTGTGCTGCTTTGGAGTCGTCTGGCCGCAGTTTGCTATCAGACAGTCATCTCCAGTTACTTGCCAGATCTCTTAAATTGTTAGATATGTTGGGACAATCAATCGCAGCTAGCGTTCCTCAGCATCTCGGAGTTGTCAGTATTCGCGACATAAGCAACCGAAAGGACCAAGGGCACCCGGTGTCGATTGCTGCCAAGAAACAGGCCTGCCGTGTTTTATCGTCCCCCTTTGCACAAGACACAAGGGCTGGACCAGGAGAGGAGACATCAAGCAGCGGTGGTAGTCCGGTACTATTTGATCCCACGCAGTCTACGCCTCAAACCGATGATGCCACTCGTTTTATGAGTCTTGCATCCGCAAACGATACCATCATCTGGCCACTATACATGCTCGGTATGTCATCAGCTTGTTCCCCAGAGACGAAACAATACGCCACCGAGGGGTTGCAAGCCATCCACAGAGAGGCTGGTCTGGAACAAGCGCGTGTGGTTGCGGGACTATTGCAGGAGAAGGATAGCCCCCCTACTCTCAGCCCATCGCTTCTCAGCAAGCTCCTCGTAGTTGACTCTGACGCCCTGCCTTCAACGGTCTGAAATACCCAGGCGTACGGAACAGGACTTCAGCATGCGACGTTTACATACTTTCCCTGTTATTTCTGAAAATTCGATTGGGCATCAAGTTGAGACATATGGCGATACGTAGTATGTCGTGGTTGTAATACCAATGAGCTTTTCTCATTTCTTAGCATAATTTTCAGTAGATGAGACGAGATTTAGAGTGCACATACCCAGCACCTTTGGACGGATGGATTATCGGCGCATTGCAGTCTGGATGGCAAACTGTTTGCCGTTGCTTAATTTACCAATTGTCAAAATTTCCAAAGCCACCTCCTTTCATCTTCTTGCGTGCTGGTTCCTCCCAGGTGTCAACGTCCTCAATATCAGCCTCGTTGGTTGGCGCTGCGCTCTGTTGAGTTGCGGCCTTTATGTACTTGCCCACGCTCTCCCCAGCACCTGTGCTCTCGATGGTACCATCGTTGCGTATCCGTTTGCCGGTCCATGTTGTCTTGTCATCATCGGTGCCACCTTGTAGCCGAATCTTCTCCAGTTCTTTGGTCTGACGTTCGTTCTCTTGTTTTTGTTTCTGAAATTCGGCGAAGGGATCGTGAAAGACCACGATGTCTTTGATGACAATCTTGTTGAGAGATCGGTTAGATCCGTCAGTAGGTACATCCTCCATCTTGGAAAGAACATTCAGATTCTTGACGACCTTTCCAAAAACTGTGTGCTTGCGGTCAAGGTGTGGTGTGGGCTTATAGGCAATAAAGAATTGGCTTGAGTTTGTATTCTTGCCCTTGTTGGCCATGGAGACTAAAGATAGAGGTTAGTGAGGATCGTGACATGCTGATCAAGGGTCACTTACTTGTTCCTCGGGCATTGTGCGACATTGGGCCATCGAACTCGTCGTCGAAATATTTGCCCCAAATACTTTGCCCGCCTCTACCTGTACCTGATGGATCACCGCCCTGAATCATAAAGTTTGGAATATTTCGGTGAAAGGCTACGCCCTTGTAGTAGCCCGTCTGTGCTAACCTGACGAAATTCCATACAGCCTTGGGCGCAAACTCAGGGTACAGTTCGATCGTTAGATCGCCCAGATTTGTTTCTATTCTGGCATAGCCTGTTGTCTTGACTCGCTTGGGCTTAAGCATATACTCCTCATCTGTCAACAGTGCTCTTTCGCCGCTTGTCTCAGGTGTCAGGCCTGTACTGGTGAAACTAGCTGCGGCTTTGCCTGTGGTATATGCAGCTGAATTAGCAGCCAGCTTCTTGTCCTTGATCATCGACTGGCGGACAACATTGTTGGCAGCCGCAGGCTTGGTCAGAGCAGTTGAGCTACGGTTGACATCGCCGCCTTGCTCACGGGCTTTACGCGCCTTCTCCACTGCTGCTTTTGCGCGCGAAACTTTGTCGCTCATGCTTCCTAATGCACTGGAGTTGATGTTGCCAGCATTCCGCTCCTCCTCCTGCTCCTTAGTCAACTGCGCTTGCTGTCCATCCTTCAGATACTTAAATTGGTCCAGATTGCGACTGACCGCATTCTGGGGGTCTTGAAGTGTGATAATATCGGCGCGAGTAAACTCTTCGTCATCGACCAAGTCGCGCCACGATTTGGCCTTTATATTCATACGTTCGACCGTATCCCAAGCAAAGACATTGGCGTAAGCGCCATGACGAATGGCAACAATATGAGTATTGTCTGTGAACACCTTGTATGTGACTGGATCGATCAAGTCACCCTTTCCATCGCTCAGCCCAGCACCGAGAGAATCCGATTCTGAATTTCGAGCAAAGTTCAAACGTATCAAATCTTTCTTTTGTAGAGGCTCGCCGGTGACGGGGTTCTGGTTGGGGTGCTTTTCAAGCCAGGCGCAGATGACCTCGACGTCGAAAATCGTTCCATCGGGCGTACAGACAGGGTTCTTGAAAGGTTGAAGACTGGCGGCGCAAAAGTTAAAGGGGAGACGACGGAATGAAGCGCTGGCGTTTTGGTTGCGAGAAGACGCGCCTGCGCCAACACTAGGGGAGAAGGCGTCGGCTGAAGACCACTCCGAGTGTGTAATCTAAAGTCATTAAATTAGACCAAAAGCCAGTTGGTTAGGGATATTAGACTTACATAGAGTTTGTCTGTTCCTTTACCCATTGTTGCGCTGGTTCAACATAAAATTGAAAGAAAAAAAGAAGAAGAAAAGAAAACTATGATGGAATTTCACAGTCGCATTCACAGGCTAATAATGGGATAGATGCTAAACTTATGATGCGCCACGCTAGGCTAGCTGGCTAGGTACCTTAGCAGCTAACATGGTACCTGGGAGGACCTGGGGCTTATCGCTATCGCGGACATTTAAGCCAATGGGAAAACAGGGGCCCTTAGCTTCTCCTGCTGCTGGTGCTGACCTGGCATCACAGGCGACCAATTACGTATACACGTTGGTTACTCCCTTGAATCTGTAACTAACTCGTCACTTAACTCGAGGCATCTTCTTTCAAACCTCGATTGTATTCGACATATCATTTTCCATATCGTCCACCAAGCCAATACAAATATCGATCACCGTCGATTCGATCACGACGGCGCCAAGAGCACTCGACAGGCTCGATATGCTCCATAAATTAAGAAGGTCTCGCGCTACCACTTAAACGTTCCCCAAGCTCCCTTTGGTCTCGCACGCCTCGACCTAAAACCTCGATTTTCTTTATTGCAACATCGTCTCTACTTATTCTACCGTGGCACATCAAAGCTTTCGCCGCGATACAACAATCATGAGGTTCCTAACGGGACTGTTCGTGCTGGGCATGTCCCTTTGGACAACCCAAGCTTATGAGATTGGACTGGTACGGGCGGCCTCTCCTGCGATACAAAGCCCTCAGGTCGCAATTGTGCTAACATGTCCTTCATCTAGAGCGAGAAGGAAGGCTATCAAGAATACTGTACTGGTAGGTCACGTCTTTCACATACCATGGGACTCTGGGATCTAACAAATTGCAGGTATGTACAGCAAGACCTCGTGGGGAGGACCCGTCGACCCATTCATCCTCGTCAAGTTCCTCAACAGCAGCAACTCCGACGCCAAAGATCCGATTGCGAGTCTGGTGATATTCGAGTGGAAGGACAGAAACCTCGTTGGAATTCCTGATCCGAATACTCCCGGCAACGTGAGTGCTCGCGCAATCCCCTAAGCGCCGCCTTCTTCTGACACATGCATCATAGCGACTTGGCGTCTGCGGCGAGGACTTTGTCAAGCAAGGTTACTGTAACAAGACGGACATTGGCAAATTCATCTTGAATCCCGATGTCGACAAGAAATCTTCGAGCGTGGTCCTCACAAAGGCCGTCCACCTCAACGATGCTGCTCCTATCAACTATGCGATCAAGAAAACCGGTTACTACTGCGTTCTTACAGATGTCGTAAACACAAAGAAGTACGATCTAGTAGTCGAATTCCGCAATGCTTATGGCGAGCTTGAGGCTACCCAAATTCCTAAGTTGCCCTTTTATGGTGGCATGAGTATCTTGTATGCTCTTCTTGCTGCCTACTGGGGTTTCTTGTACTATCAGCACAGGCATGATATCTGTAAGCACAAACCTCGTAGACGTTTCGATCAATTGCATACTGACTTCACTCAGTGGCTGTGCAAAACTACATTACGGCCATCCTCATTTTCTTGGTGATTGAAATGCTCATCACATGGGGATTCTATGGTTTGTGCTCTCCCTTGCTTAGTTGGCCCATCCTAACTCAAATTTAGAATACCAGAACCGGCATGGCTCGAACATTGGCTCAAAGGTTTTCCTTACCATTGTTGGTATACTGAACGCTGGCCGAAACTCCTTCTCATTCTTCTTGTTGCTCATCGTTTGCATGGGTTATGGTGTAGTGAAACACACCCTCGGTAGAACCATGATTAGGGTGCGATGGCTTGCCGCGGCTCACTTCCTTTTCGGATTGGTCTACTCTTTGACATTCCTCTCCATTACCCCTGAGACAGCTGGTAAGAATCCTTTATTAATTGTACACTTAACTCTAGCTGACTGATCACAGGCCCATTCGTGCTCTTGATCGTCCTACCCCTGGCGGGCACATTGACTGCCTTCTATGTTTGGACACTAAACTCACTCAATTGGACGCTCAAGGATCTCCGAGAGCGAAAGCAGCATGCAAAGGAGGCTATGTACAGAAAGCTCTGGTGGGCGATTCTCATCAGTGTTATGGTCATCTTCGGTTTTTTCTTCTTCAACAGCTTCACCTTTGCCTCGGCCAGCGATCCTGACTTTGTGCCTTTTCACTGGAAGACACGATGGTTCATTCTCGATGGCTGGTTGAATGTTGTTTACTTCGCTGACGTCGCTTGGATTGCTTACCTTTGGCGCCCTACTTCCAATAACCGCCGCTTCGCCATGAGTGACGAGATTGCCCAAGATGACGATGGCAACTTTGACCTTGGCGATATTGGTGTTCCAGGAGAAGACTCAGACGATGAGGATGTTGAGGTGGGCAAGACTACTCGCAACGATTCAAACAACGCCAATGGCCTTTCCTTCTCAAGTGCTTCACAGAGCACCGCTCAACCGTCAAGGAACAACACTCGAGCCGCTCCTCGTGAGTCACTAGAGAACGAGATCATCTTTGCTATAGGTGAGGATGGCGATAAGTTCTCAGACGACGGAAGTGATGAAGAGGACGCGAAGCTTGTGAAAACGAAGTAAGAGGAGGATGACCATTGACTAGCGCTGAATCTGCATGCGTTCAACGATTGGCGCATCCTTTTTGTGTACTTGTAGGATTGTCGAAGGGATCAAATCTTACTGATGAATGAACTGAGTTTTCGATTATGCAACGTTTCCTTGTGTGGGTAGTGATACGTGTAGTATATGGGCTTTTGGATAGATCAGAGTTGCCGTGTATGGATACAATGTTTTGAGCAATTTACATACTATTACAATATCTTTTCAGACCTTCCTTCTCTTGAAGCCTCGGCATGCATTGTGGCGATTAGGCAATATCTCGTTTAACCCAAAACATCACCTCCAAATCCAACTGGCCGTCTTCGACCATCATTTTCGGGCAGGATAGCCAATGCCTTATATAGCTTTCCCATACCATCAGGACCCTTATCGACAAGACGCTTCCAAGCTCCATCGATCTTGTCAGCAGTCTCTTTGTCGACACCAGGTGCCTTGGTTAATTGCTCAGCACGCTCTCGAATTCCCATAACCTCGAGGAAGTCACCCTGGTTCACGGGTCCATGAACTTCAACCCCTTCACTCGCAGACATGGCCACCTCCGCGATGGCAGTGAAGTCGACATCGGCGCTAAGATCAACCAGACCGGGAGCAGAAAAGGGGCTCACCCGTTTGTGATGTCGAATGCCCCGAAGTGAGTTAATAGGGACAGTATCTGACGTTCCATAATCAAGAATGAGGGCAGCACCGCTAGGCTTGGCCTTAGGATACTGTTCCGAACCGCCTATGCGAGTTGCAAAATCTGTAGCGAAAATGGACGCATCTGGACACACTTCGATTACGGAACTGGGTATGTTTTTGAGCTTGCGGTACCTAGTTGAGGTCTCAGGGAGGAAACGAGAGTGACGTGTAGTAGTAGATGATAGTGTAAGCTGAAACTCAGGAGGGGTCTCATCCTGCTGTGATTTTGGTGTTCCTAGTTGAGCGTGAGTAACACCTGGCGGTGTTGGCGAGACCATCATTTCTCGCCACTCCATAGTGGGTTTGGTGTTCTCAGGTGTTGGCTGAGGAGGTGAAGTTGGTGAAGATTCTTTTGGTTGGGAAGGAGGAACGGGAGCAGATTGGAAGCTGTGGATGGGGAGAGCATCGAAGAACTCGTGAGCAATTATGAATGGCATTTTGTCAGATTCTGTATGATGCTGTGAGCCAAAGTGTTATGGCATTGTGTGGCATGGCAACTTACCAATTGGGATAGACTTGATAGTGTCAGTCCAGACAATCTGCTTGCCATTATACTTGCTGGGACTATGGAAACCAGACTTTGACTCTGATGACGGGACATCCGGTCCACAGAGAAGTTGCTTCTGGGCGTTTCGAAGCTCACGACTAGCTTCAACCATGTACACAGCATCGATGCTATTAGTCATTGCAGGGAATCGTTGAATCGTCTATAGCTCAAATTAGCCAGTTCCCCAATAAAGATGAGTATAACATACTCGAAGCATATCATCCATAAGAGTACCACGACCAGGCCCAACCTCGATGAGTTGAACACCTTCTTTTGGTCGACCTTGGCTGATCCATTCTGCAATGAACCAAATACCGATGAGCTCACCAAAGATTTGAGAAATCTCTGGCGATGTAACAAAATCTCCTTTTGTGCCGAACTGATCTCGACCTTCACCAATGGCTCCAGTGTAATAGCCTCCAATATCACCAGTCAAGCACATGCGCATATAGCTGGCCAGCGGAACAGGCCCAGTTGTCTATAAAGAATGCTCAGTACAAAGAAGAACTTATAGTAGTTTTCACTTACTGAAATAGCAGCAAAGAGTTGTTTGGCTAAAGGTGTCGACCACTTCCTCTCACTGTCTTTCTGACTCTCAGTCTTGAATATCTCATCAATATCTGTCACATTCTGATATTGACGAGCAGTAGATGAGAAGCTGCGGTTAACACAAGGGTTCAACAAGTGTGGTCGTGGAATACATCGGCTACTGCTCAGCCTTGTAAGAGGCCTTAGACCTAATGGCCTGAACATCTCGAGCCTGTCTCGTATGGGGTGAGAACAATTGGCAAGAGGTTGAATATATTGACAAGGTTTCTCACTTGTAAGTTGTAGTAGTTCGGGACTGCACATGAAAGCATCAGTGGCGATGCTTTTCTGAAGTCGAAGCTATCTTATTTGCTGATAAGATAAGCAACTTGTCAACGCCCATAACTCAGCGTACTTAGACATTTCTCCCCGCAAAACCAATTCTTTTCATACATGCACCATTTATCGTTGGACAGCGTCGAGTTCTAGACCTAGGACGATCAAAGTTTCAATTCATACTCGTCGATTATAGAAGCTATCCACAGGTTCTCGCGCCCGTCATGTCTAGCAAATCTCGGTGGGCTGACACCGAAGAAGACGCCAAACTAGATGCCAAACTTAAGGAAGAAAAGCGACGAAAGAAGGCAGAAAAGGCACGAAAACTTGAAGAGGAGAAGAAAGCACAAGAAGCTGCACAGCAAAAAGCTCTCGAAGTCGACGATGACCGACCGTCGAAGCGACGGAGGATCACCCCCGAACCAGGCGCAAACGAAGAAAACAAAGCACCACCAGCGAAGCTATTGCGGTTTCCGGCTGGCACCTGGGGGAAGTGCAGAAGTGTCGAAAACTACGAGAAGCTGAACGACATCGAGGAGGGAACTTATGGCTGGGTTGCGCGGGCGACGAACAAAGCTACAGGAAAGGTTGTCGCTCTGAAGAGATTAAAGCTGGAACCTCAAGATCGAAACGGTCTCCCGGTTACAGGCCTACGCGAGATACAGATATTGAAGGATTGTCAACACCGGAATATTGTTACTATGGAAGAGGTTGTTGTAGGAGACGATGTATCACGGCCAGACAAGTAAGCACGCGACACAATCTCTGAGGATATTAGCTAACAGCTACTCCAGCTCCCTATTCCTCGTACTCGAGTTCGTCGAGCACGACTTAAAATCCATTCTTGAAGACATGCCCGAGCCATTCCTCTCTTCCGAAGTAAAGCGTCTCCTACTACAGCTTACATCAGGTATCGCATACCTCCACGAGAACTGGATCCTCCACCGCGACCTCAAAACCTCCAATCTCCTCCTCAACAACCGTGGCCAGTTGAAAATCGCCGACTTTGGCATGGCCCGCTATGTCGGCGATCCCCCGCCCAAACTCACACAACTCGTCGTCACTCTTTGGTACCGAGCCCCGGAGCTACTACTAGGCGCAAAGACATACGACGCAGCGGTAGACATGTGGAGTGTGGGCTGCATCTTCGGCGAGCTGATAACCCGGGAGCCTCTTCTTCAGGGTAAGAATGAAGTTGATCAAGTCTCGCGCACCTTCGAGCTCTGTGGTGTTCCCACAGAAGAGACTTGGCCTGGTTTCCGTCGTCTCCCCAATGCCCGATCATTGCGACTCCCCAAGACACAAGTTGCTACCGGGTCTGTCATCCGCGCTCGTTTTCCCAGCCTCACAAGCGCAGGCGCCAGTTTGCTAGGTGATCTGCTATCACTTGATCCCGAGCGAAGACCGTCGGCGCAGGAGATGCTCCAACATGAGTATTTTCGACAGGACCCAAAGCCCAAACCAGAAAGCATGTTCCCAACGTTCCCTAGCAAGGCGAATCAAGAGCGGCGAAGACGTGCAGAGCCTCATGCGCCTGTGCGAGGCGGACAGGCTGCATCGCTGGGCGATGCTGATTTCAGTGGCATCTTTCAGGGACGGGATAAGGAAGAGAGAGGAGCAGGGTTTCAGTTGCGTATGGTTTAAGTTTATGTGCACGCAAGGTTTGCTTGAACCCCAACGCTGTTCCCGAGAAGTGAAAGCCATCAACGTTTTCCACCTCGCACACACATGGAAATAGACTCAATATGCATGATTAATTCTCTAGTCGGATGAGCCTTGTTGTAGATTTTGATTTTGACACATGGCAGAACCTTAAATAGACGACCTGAGATCAAAGACGCAAGACAGGGGCGATAATTATCTGACGACAAACTCGCTACAATCGGTAACCAAGGACCGATGAGATTAATATTTATAATAGATAAGATCATTAAATGATTTCAACTCATTTCGACCACCTGATTAATCATAAGCATCCGAACCGGGGATCTCCCCGTTCTTGCGAGGTGACTTCACCACAACGACATCCATCCGTCAACGCCCTCACCAAACTGTGACATACCCAAACCAAAAGTGAACAAACAATTAATAAACAATTTTTCTCCGTCTGATGCTTGCCTGCCCATAACACCCCCGGTAATAAACTCCTAAGATCACGCGCAAAAAAAAGGAGAAAAGGCATTGGATGATTTGACTAGTTGTTGCAGATATCGCAGTTCCACTGGGGATAAGGTGTATAGGCCGCAGGTGTGTACATGCCAAACTGGAACGTCTTCTCAACTTGCAGATAACCCGGTGAGGGGAGGTCGGTGATCGCAGAGTCAGAGTCCTTGATGATAAGAGTGTACATACCAACCACGAGAGGTGCATTGGGATCATTGGCCTGCTTGCTGGTGTCCCAGACGTAGGTAGGGTTGGTTGCGAAAGTCATGTTGGCAGTGAGCGTGTACGTCTCTCCAGCGGAGGACTGACTGACGAGCACGTCGATGGCGGTAGGAGTGCCTTCAAGAGAAGTGTAGTTCCAACCGAAAGTGGCGTAGTCACCAATCTTGAAGAGTGGTGTAGGAACATACATAGTATCGGGAAGTGTCATGCTCACACCACCGGGCTGAACATCAGCAGAGAAGGTTGTGCGCTTTGGTCCAGAAGTTCCAGTCTTGGTGCCAGACTTCTTCTTGCCTGTCTCTGTCGCGGTCTTGGTGTCCTCTGCAGTTCCGGTCTCGGTTCCTGTCTCGACTTTGGCGGTATTCAAGTTGGTCTGCTTGGCGGTATTCTTGCGAGTACTTGAGGTCTCTTCCTCATTGCTTTTATCTTGACGAGCCTTGAGAACGCCGGTCTCCTGAGGCACTGTGAAGAGTCAGTAAAAGGGGTTTATCAATTACAAAAGTTATCATACTGTCTACATGAGCAACGCGTCGGACGATGACAGAATCGGCGTTAGGAAACCAACTGGGCCATGCTGCCGCTAGAGGGGCGAGGGAGGAGAGGCAGACAGCCAGTTGAAGGAGGTTCGAGGTGGGACGCATGATGGGTTCGTGGGTGAGTTTGAGAACGAAAGGGGTCGAGAAAGACAAATAAGGGCCACAACGGTTGTGGTTCGTAGTCAATCGACGAGAGAGGATCGAGTCTCGACGATGATGATATCGATAATTATTGGTTATATTTCAAGGTGGAGATTGCTTGTTCGTGATTCTAGATATTGATGCTAGAAGATGCCAAGCGTGTCCAAACCGACGAGCGAGTGAAGAGTGAAGCGTATAGCGAAGGTCGAGAAATAGTAAAAGCTGAGGCAAAAAACAACAAAAGTCGATGAAACGATGGCTACGACGATCTGTTGCTAGTCTCAGAAACGCTGGAATTGGTCGATCTCAAAAATAACGAGAGTAAAAGCGAGAGGTGGACAAGAAATCAACAGAGCAGAAAAGAAGAACAGATCAGAACAGGGGAAAGCGTTGGCGTTATGTTGGGTTGGCCCAGCAGGACGAGCAAGGGGTTGGTCATTGGCACATGTTAGTACGAAAAGTACGTACCTTTGCTACACCCGATTGACTTTAAAGTCAAAACAACGACTCCTTTTTTTGGGTGGCGGTCTGAGCTGTAACCGTTAGATTTCTGTTAGTGGGTGCTTGTACTGCTCAGCTTTTCTTTTCCAACGGTGGCGTACAAAGTGTTTACACAGCCTGCCCCGAGGACCGAATTAACTACCCGTGGTCAGACAAGGAAGTCAGTCATCTCGTGTTGACTTGACAATCTTGATCCTTCTATTTTCTCTTATTCCAACAAGTCTGCCATTATATCATAGTCTTGCTGTAACATTTCTAGATAGTTCGAATAAGCATGATGGTACGCGTAGCCACTCGACCACAAAGTTTAGACCGTCGCTGAGGGCGATGATTGCAGAATGGAGGGCTCACAACAGGAAAAGCCAACGATCGAAAGACGGAGAATGAATCACATGATCTCGTGTTTATCACTCTGCTTCACCTAAAAATAGCCACGCTACCCTTGCAAATTTCCCCGTTCCTGTCCGGAGTCCCCTAAGGTAAGCTCCCGCTATTCTCGGCAATCATGCACTAAACATGGTACATGGCTCCATCAACAGATTCTGGTGTTAAGGGATGTAACAATGGATATCATGGTTGAAAATTTGAACTGCTCATATTGTTTGCTGATCTCAGTTATGGGTGTTGTTCAGTATGCTGAAGATTCTTCGGCCGAGAAGACATTTCCTTCCACTGACTAAGCCTCGTTCAACCTTAACCGAAGATTAAAATTGTCCAACTTGACGATGGCGTCTCAAATTAAAGTGCCCGTCCCCCATTAATTTACAAACAGATCAACATTAACTCCCGATCAGGTGTAACATCCGTTTCCCGTGTCACGTGGAACCGTCTCACACTTCATTATTATCTCTTTAGCTGGCACAAGGCATCAGGGAGGTCACGACTAGGGTCGGGGGCCAATCAAAATGATCGCGACGATCGGTACATTCCACCTACACCTAAATTGGCGTGTGATAGAGGTACCAACAGTCAGCATTATTACAAATCGCTACATTACATACTTT
>PVQA01001110.1:0-20232 GCA_002980515.1 Fusarium burgessii | reverse complement strand
CCTTAGGCCATGTCCTCTCCACTCCCCCCAACTTTACAGCGTCTCCACTTCATTTAGTGCCTTCCTGCCCCAGGCGGTTTATTGAACCGCAGGCCGTCCCTGACCAAACAGGGCCCCATCGCGTGTCGTTGTTCGTCGCTTCCGTTCCGTCCATCCATCCAGTGTTTTAAAGTCTAGAGGTTCCCCTCATGTAGCCTGTCATTCTTCTCTCTTCATTCTCCAGTTTCACATTATTCACATTAGTTATAACAGCTTACGCTCTCATCCATACAATACAATTCTCACCGTGTTAGTCACTACTGTCTCACTTCAAGGACCGACGGCTTCGGTTTCCAGCCTTACATCGCGCACAGTGTCTTTTGAACTGTTTCCATAGCAGCCCCGGGATCATTACCTGGGTGCTCGCCCATTCGTACTTGTAAGTTTGAAAGAGCATCTGGGACATGCCTTGCTTGCAATCGGCATATGCTATATACTTGACTTACACAGTACTGACCTTAGAAGCTCTTTTAGGTCATCCATATCTGAACCTCACCATGCTAGCAGCAACACGCATCTGGACTAGTGAGAGACTTCTCCAATCTCGCACTGGCACTGCGAATATTCTACGCTCTACGGTTTCGTTACAATCGAGATGCGAACAGTGCAGACACTTTTCACCTGCCGTATCAACTTCTTCTGAGTTCCGAAATGGACGTCATCGTGGTTCAGTCAGGTTTCAACAACCTGCAACACTAAATCGCAGTATTTATTGGGATGCCAAGTCGAAAGCTTCCAAGAAGGCTTCAAAAGGCTCCAATCGGTCCGCCGATCATGCAAAGTTTGCGACCATTGATCAAGTCAAGACCTGGGCAAATGATCTTTTTGGTATTCGACCAGGAGCAAATATCGAAGATGTGGAGCGAAGCGCTATTGAGCACTTGTTTCGAGGTGATAGCAAAGCCAACATTCGCAAGGCCACTCTGACCAATGCCCATCACTTCAGTAGTGCAAGTGCAAGTGCAAGTGCGACAACCTCGAAAGACACCCATTTCTCTGCCGTTCATGGACAAGATGCTACTTTCATCGATCCTATAACGAACCGCCGGGTGACAAAGTCTCCAATGGCCGGAACAGCAGCTCAATACGAAGATCAGCGAAGCTACAAGCCAAGTGACTTCGTTGAGGTGTATGCGGCTGACTCGAATCCCAAGTTTGACGACTTGGACAAGTACAAGCCTACCATCGACACTGAGACTAAACAGTCAGATCAACCTAAATACGACGATCTGGACAAATACAAGCCAAAAATCGATGAGAGACCTGCTCAAGAGAAGCCTGCCGAATACGATGATTTGGACAAGTATGGTCCTGTCAAGCACAATGAGCCCGATGGCAAGCGACCTACTACGGCTGAGGAGGACTCCAAGAATTACAAAGATCTCGACAAGTACGCCTCGAGCAAACTGGATGACCCTTTGACCAAACGCCAATTGACCGCTGAAGAACAATCCAAGGTCTACGATGATTTGGATAAGTACAAGCCTGTTTACCACAACGAGCCTGACGGCAAAAGGCCGCAGACTGCCGAAGAGCTTTCCAAAAACTACGATGATCTACACAAGTATGGTGCTGTGTACTGGAACGAACCTGATGGCCTACGTGAACCCACGCCAGAGGAACGTTCCAAGGACTACAAAGACCTTCACTTGTATGGACCTATTCAATGGAACGAGCCTGACGGTCTGCGTCGTCTGACACTCGAGGAGGAGTCCAAACAGTACAAGGATTTGGATCAGTACGCAAATCCTTTTGAAGCCAGCCAGTCAGTTTTGAAGGCGCACGAGAAGGCTCAGATGGATCGCACCATGCGAGGCAGGCCCCTCGCCCCAAAGGTCGATGCTCCAGTCGAGGACTTTGCAAGCAAGTATGATGACCTTCACTTGTATGGCCCTTACCACTGGAACGAGCCCGATGGTCTGAGAGAGCCCACACCTGAGGAGTTGTCCAAGAACTATGACGACCTTCACTTGTACGGCGGTCCTTTCGCGTGGAACGAGCCGGATGGTTTGCGAAAGCTGACGGCAGAGGAGAAGTCAAAGAGTTACAAAGACGTACATATGTACGCTGCTCATGACTTGTCACCACCTGTCGAACGAGTCCATCCCGAGGAGGCTTCCAAGGCGTACAAGGATTTGCCTGACTACCGCAATTTCGCGAATGCTGATGATCCCACACCACGTGTTCATCCTGAGGTTGCTTCGAAGAAGTATGCCGACTTGGGTGCGTATGGTTCTTTCGATAATGGCGATCCGCAGACGGAGTGCGTTCACCCGGAAGTGGCATCAAAGCAGTGCAAGGATCTACACAAATATCCATCGGCTGGCTTTGAGGAAATTATCCAGGCACAGCGTGTCCATCCTGAAGAGTTGAGTAAGAATTACACAGATCTTGGCAGTTACAGACGCTCCGACTTTGTTTCTCAGGCTCAGGCCTTTCCTGTCCAACCCGAGGACGCTTCCAAGGTCTTCCAGGATCTTCACAAGTACACAAGAGTTCGTCAAAACGAACCCATCGGCAAGATGTCGGTCCCTCTGGATGAAGTCGCCCGCGGCCTCCGAGAGTTCGATTCCAAGGCAGGTCCCCAAGATTCCCCGGATACACCATCAAATACTTATTCTCGATCCCCGAACAGGTCTTCTCCCAGCTCTACGGAAACTAGTATGGACCGTTCCGGTTCTGAAAGTGCCGAGACCATCCGAGCTGCAGTCCTTCGCAGAGCCCACGAAAGCAGTCAAAAAGTCGAGAACCGAGATCTGTCTGGCAACGAATGTCAACAAGTCAAGGCGCACAATGCTTCACAAGGATCAAAGCTTACCGGGAATTATGCACGAGACTTTCCCGAGGAGTTTGGAGCATGTTGGAGCATGAACTTTTCACCATCCAAGTCATCACTATTTCCCAATACTCATTCAGGAACATCATCGCCTGTAAAAGAAACCTCAAGCTCGATCGAAGATGATGTTGAGCCCGGATCTATGGACGAAAGCTTTCCCATCGAAGATACGAAATTGCAGCCGGCGCTGGATCGCTATGCGGGAAGGATCAAGGATCCGTATTCGCACGAGCCTCAAGGTCTGCAGACAGACTATATCAAAGAGATTGGAGCATCGACAATGCCTGTCGTGGAGAAACATTACACCCCTAAAGAGCCTACACCGAAGGCATCAGAAAAGCACGACATCGCTGCATACAAGATAGTCGCTTTTGACCCAGTTTCAAAGGTGATGAGCGTAGCTGAGGCCAACTCGGCAGTCGGGGCTAGCGATAGTCCAACACCTATCCCTGATGCTCTTGTCAAGCTTGTAGACCCTGCCAAGTTTCTTCCCTACGTCAAATCGTGTCAGAAGCAAGGCTATCAAGTCGTCTCAGCCCGCGGACATATGTTGATCTTTCGCAAAATGCAGTCAGGCGACGAAACGGTCAGTCGAGATGGAAGCCATCTCACCGACAGCATACACACAATTTGGACCGACAGTTATGATCAAAGATGTAAGCATTCATTCTCTAGGCGCTCGACAAATTCCAAGACGAGGGATTCGACCAAGAAACGAAGCATTGGGCGCAAAGTTCTCGTGGGGACTGGTGCGGTTGCAGGATCGGCCTACGCAGCGGCCTTGTTAGCGAAGTCCTTGAGTAGTAAGGGACCTGAAGTGAATTTGCAGAATTAAGAGATGGGATGGGACTCTAACTTCGAATGCCATTGGCTTTTATGTTTCAGGATGGGAGTTTGCAACGAGTCACTTTTAAGGTACATGATGAGAAATTGCTTCGGAGTTTGGGATTGATTAAAGCGATTGAGATTGAGTATGTCTCAGTCATCCCCAGCGTTGATTATAGGATCGCCTTTTTTTCCTTTGTTGATAGGAAGTTTACATATGGGACGTATCCAGCGGAGCATGATAACACGGAGCTAAGGAGTCAAAATACCTCGGCACATTGATTGCAGCATTCATAGCTATGATTATACATTCATTTATTGAGTACTCGTGTTCATTCTTGGTCTGTTCCTTTTGGTATCCAATCTGTAGTGTACAATGTCCATTTTACCTTTTGTTTCCATGCGTGTGTTTTCCATGTCCTTTGCATTGCCTTTGCCATTCCCGTACAAATTACAATTTCGTTCCTTTTTTGCTCATCGCATCAATTTATCTAAGAGCCCCCTCGCTCTGTAAATCCAGGACCCGTTCTGACCTGCACAATCTTGTCCATGTGCATCTCATGCTTCTGCTCCTCTGGACTCCAGCTCTGTCGTCGCTGAAACGAGGGGGTCCAGCTATTTGTGTGGCGCATGCATCGCTCGGCACCGGCTTGAGCGGATGGAGAAGTTGGAGCTGCAGACGTCGATGTCAGCTTGTGTAGAATTGGCAGCGTGTAGGTGTGTGTACCTTCTGAAGGGGGAGTTGTGTGGGATGTTGAGATTGCCGTTGGTTGACGATCCATTGTGAGATATTTTATTGAGTATTGGTGTTCAAGGTTGATTGTAGGTTGATGATGTTGTCAGGTTGTAATGGTGATGAGGTGAATGTTGATGTGTTGATATAGGTAGGTAGGTAGGTTTGTTGGTATGTGAGTTGCTGTAGCTTCAATCAGCATGTTTCATCTCCATCCCTTCAATAGCACTTACCCTTAATTAATAGCCAATTGATATTTTACCTGGTTAAGTCGAGATTAAGCTTTAACTTTTCTTACTTGCAGCTTCCTTTCAATCAGGACCCATCGTCATATTTATACACAGTTTCTCGGAAGCATAATTAGATCATAAGAAAACCCCTCTTGAGCTTCAATCCCAACAAAACTCTCATGATTGGACCTAAAGCCCGTTCAAGTTTGGAGATGAGAAGGTGAATATTCGATTGGATGATGCGAGGATGGTAGTGGCGAATTAATGGCCTGATGCACAGTTGCAGAAAGTGACGTTGAGGTGTGATTGTCTCGGGATTTTAGAGTTTGGCTTCCGTGATGGAGATCGGACCTCGGTGATTGCTTGGGATCGTGTGATGGTGTGATGGTGGGTTATACAGTATGCTGTGATAACAGTAACTGATGTGGTTGCATGCTTACAACCCTATTGCAGTGATTTGTAAGTATTATTGGGATGTATCATTGACTATGCAACTGTCTTAAATCAATGAATCCCCCGGGTAAATCAGATGAAGAGGTGTTCTTGAGTTACATCGATGCATGTGGCATTCTCCGGGGTACCCCAGTGTCCCGTTCCCCAGGTTAAACCACTACAGGCCTCGTTCGTTGGTGGAATCATTCACTAAAAGGCTCGAACCCTTATAATTGACCTCGTGACGGCTCATCAGATCATCCACCAACTAGCCGATTTCCTCACATAAGCGACCCCAATTAACAAGGGAAAATATTCCATTTGCTTGCTCTCATACAACATACCATACATCCATTAAAACAAAGTACAAAAAAATAACGCTACCCCAAACCCTTTCTCTATGCTCAACATGGGCATATCTCTCTCTTCCCTTTTTTGTTAAAACCCTTCCAACTCCATCATGCAGAAATAACTAAGACGCCTTGGCTATGCAGTTGTGAACATGAGAGCGGTCATGGACAAGAAAACAATGTAAAAAAACAAAAACATCGGAAAATAGAAATTGGGGGTATACAGCAAAAACAGACATCCACCGTTAAACAGGGAACTTTGAGAATCATGTAGTCATCTCTCGGAGTGAAGAATTGTATGTACGTGAACGGGCGAGTGAATCAAGGAGTCTTGGGTCGTTTCCAGTAGTATTGCTATACGGTGTAAGCTTTGAAGCCATATTGTCAAGTATTGGATGTTACAAACCTTGTGTTGCTTGCGACAAGCTCGGAGACTGGGCTTGCGGAGGCCATCGACAACGGCGGCGCGACGCTGCTGGTCGTCATCCTCCTCGGGGACGTAGTAGTACTCGCTCTCGAGAGGCTTGCCAGCTGCATCCTTGCCCTGACGCTTGATGATACCAATGCATGGTGTACTCTCAATGACATCGCGAAGATCATCCTTGGAAATACCTTGCTTCTCCTCAGAGGGGAGGTGCGCCATGATGGTAGACAGAGGAGTTGAAGATAGACGCGAGAAAGCGAGCTGATTGATGACATGGTTACCAATGGCAGGGTTAGACTCAAATGACATCTTGAAGATCTCGGGAGTAGGAGAAGACAAGCGAGGAGGCGAAGAGAGGGGAGACTCGGTTCTGGCTGGCTGCTTGCGAGGAGACTGTGGAGCAGCAGGAATCTGACGAGGAGCAAACAGATCGGAAGCGATGGCGCTATGGAGAGGGTTGGCACGCTTGACGCCCTTGAATACCTTGGGAGACTTTGTCGTTATAGAAGCCAACCGGCAGGAAATGTCGGCGCCAAAAGGTCCAAAAGAGTGCACGATAGGATCATTCTCCTCATCAGGGTTGTGGTCCTCACCATCACTGACCTCACTGCTGAAGCTAGCAGTTACTTCAGTGCACATGCTGACATTGATGTTGGTAGGGTCATGCTTGTGACCAGGCAGCTCAGGCTCAGCATCATCTTCGTAGATTTCAATATCACGCTGTCCGGGCAGCAGAGCTTGGAGACGGCGGGAGCTAGACAGACTAGCAGGCGTGGGGCTCTCGGGCGAAGCAATACGAGAAGCACGACGAGGAGGGGAAGACTGGAGAATAGCCTGAGCCCTCACCTGGCAGGGCGGAGAATCCCAAGTGGTGTCAGAAAGATGATCAATCGCCCGCTTGGGCCACTGGACGAGAACACGCGAGTTTTGCACGTCAATTATAATCTCGGAACCCTCAGTCTCACTGGTGAAGCTATCGCCCTTGTACAGCTCCCAAGTGCGACCCTGGCTATGCAACTTGAGACCATTCCAGCCATTGCAGACGATTTCAATCTTGTTGGGCTCAAGAGGACTCGCAGCAGCGACGAAGCGAGCCTTTACGTGAACACGGGAAACGAGGCGGTCAGCCGAGATCTGATAGTGTGACGAGTTTGACGATCGGCCCATAATGAGCGTCTCGCCGCTCTCCGAAAGTTCGACGGCGGGGACGGCAGCGAGCGGGGCACGCTCCGATGCGGTAGCGGACCGTTGAGGCGGGGAACTCGAGAGGATACCTGTACTCGAGGTTGGGACAGGAGTAGGGTATTTCAAATGAGCGCGAGAACGGTTGCTTCCTGAGCCTGAACCGAGATTTTGTCGCTTCACGGGTCGTGGGAGGTTTGGTGAGGATGATAATGGCTCAAAGGGCGGGAGAAGACTCGGTGCTGAACGCTTGGAGCCGGCGAGGGAGTAGGGTTTCATTGTTGGTAGTGTTGGTTCGGCGGAGGAGCCTTTGCGTGGTGATGAACCGAGAGAGTCCATTTTTTTGGTGTCTTGAGTCGAAACTTGTGTCGGTTCGTGGTGTTGTAGGTCGAGAATCGAGTCGAACTAGATCGCGTCCCAGACGAAAGAAGACGAGATCAGAAACACGCGTTAAGCGTAAATGAGAAACTCGTTCCAAATTCGAAATAAAGAACGAGTCTTTCTTTTCCACCGCTTTTGTTTCCTTATCCTTTCACCTCGTTGCCAAAAGGCGTACTCAGAAGATCTCGTCTTACCACCAGAACGATGACGACACGAAAGGCGGTCTAGTATCTTTCTTTTACAAGAGCACTCTTCTTAAAATCATAGGATGTAATGAATGAATCAGACAATCAGTGGCCTCAAGACTTGACCAAGCGTGAAACCTGGGAAACTTTGTAGGAAGAAGTAAAAAAAAACGTGCAGGTGGTGGTGGTGAGAGTAGTAAGAAAAGGTCTCGTGTTGGGTGCGGGAGGTATTTAAAGAGGCATGCTCCGCTTTACGCGGGAACGCGGCGCAGACACTTTTTTTTCTCGCGGCGAGCTTCGTGGATTTTTGGCGTTGGCGTTTTTACAGTGGTGTTGAGCGCTGTAATTTAGTGACTCTTTTAAAATTTAGGTGCTTTACGCGCTTGGGTCGGGGGCGCGTTGAGTGTATGTGGAGCCCCCCGTGTTGGTGTATCGATAAGGGATGACGTTCGCTGGACGCGGTGAGTTATAGTGGCTGCGTTTAGATCCTTGCTTTTGACATGTTTGATGTCTCATGTGTAACATATCTCCTTTTCTTTTTTTTGTATATCCCTTTTTTTTTCTTTTATGTCTAACTCAATCTTTCTCTTTTTATAATGTAAAAAATGATCATTTATGAATTCAATTGCCGTAGAATTTTTAATTGTTAGGCGGGACTGTTGTAAAAGCCAACCTCCTGTGTTCAACCTCCAATTTCTTCAACACGTCTCCACCATTGCATCCATTAAGACTTGGTCTCGCGTTTGGAGACTTCCAGACCAATCCCCTTTTAATGACAAGCATAAAAGCGTTTGGCTGGGATTATTTACCTTGCTTTTCATTCGTTTTTGTATTTGGTAGTTATGCAAAATATCCACCTTTGAAGTTTCTTTCTCAGCACGTCTCAATACTTATTTGGTTCATGATGAGCTCTGGACCATCCGTGACTTCGTGTGTAAGTTTGATGCATCGCGCTATGATATGAGTCAATGCTTGATGTTTTGAATAAGATTTGACTTCAAGCCCAAGATCGTCTTCAATGGTCTAAATCGTGTTCTTTGATCTTCAATTGAGGTTGCTGGAGTTATCACTACAGCAATCGACGTGTCTAAGTTCCATAGAACCCCCCTCGTGATAATGAGCTGAGACTCACCGTTTTAAGACACCTATCACTTCTTGACGAATATGGTCAATCGCGTTCATGTTACATTCTGCAAGCTCTCAAAGGTTATCTGCTTAGCTCTACGCCACAGATCGAGCCACGACACGCACGTACGCGATCCTCGGTCCACGCTTTCACCAAGATACCCTACATCATTTTTATATCAGAGGAAAACTTTACAAGAACATTACTACAACTGGAATCCTTAGTGTTTAAATAAAATATTTTCCCTTTTCTATTCAAAAAGACATTTTTCTTTGCAAATCTACCACCCCGGGCTAAACAATGGGTTGAACTAATCCAACTACCCAAAATGTCATGATAGCTTCACTCATTCCCTAAACGAACCACCTCAGCATCGTATCATCCAACCTCACAACCTACAGCATATGACTAAATGTTTTTCCTAATCACACATCCAATGGTTATTTTCTCGGTCCTCACGTAAAGAGTACAGCGACCCACGTCTCTTCTTGCACCTCTCGCATCGTGACGACGAAACCATCTTCTCATTGTGCTTGGACTGCACAACACAGGTTCCTCCGGATGAGGGTTTCTTGTACGCCTTGCATTGCTCGGTCCAGAAGTCGCTGCTGACGCAGTGGTCGCATTGGTGACATTTGTATGCGAGGAAGTGGTGAGTACACATGTTTTCGACCAGGATGTTAGTGTCTTGTTGTGAGTAAAGCGTGTTTCGGTCTAGAGTTGAGATGTAAGTTTTGGTAATGGTAAAAATATGATGAGTTATCTTGGGTGTTATATAAAGGGGAGAGCCTGACTTATATATACTTTTTCTCTAGACGTGATGCTCTTGTGAAGTGAAGGCCATGGGTTGTGCAAATTAATGCCACTACGGTCATATTCACTTATCACATAATAAACATCCAGTAGGTCTTGACAGTTGACGCTCAAAGCGATATGAGTATTCAATGAACACCGGGCTGGATGAAAGTTTTGTCTTGTTTTACATCTCTATCAAAGACTCCTAACAAAGACTGCCATTCACAAGTACCTTCACCTGCGACGGCCTGATACACTGCTATCATCCTTTGTCCTCTTCCACAAAGGCTTCTTCAACCACCACTGCATTGAGATGTCTAGTTCCACTCTGGATCAGTGACCTTGCAAAGCACCCTGTCATTCGTGTATCGGAGAGGCTTATCCTCTTCATCAAATCCAGGCGGCACAGCCGATCCCCTCACCGCAAACTTGGCAATCATGCATCGACTCATCGCAATAAGAATATCCCATTTATAACTCTTTACAAGCTTATCCTCTTGAAAGTTGTACATCTCCACTAGATCACTCTTGACGTGCTCGACTACAAGACCATCTGCCATGTGAATGTACTTGTCCACAGCTTCGCCCTCGGCGTCACACCAGAGAAAACCAGTCTTGCCACCGTCGCGCTTGGCCATGACATAGGCCTTGACGTCTTTCTTGTGGTTGGCGGACATGGTCTCGCCGGGGATGTCCTCTTTCAAGTGACCGACTTGAAGGGCGGAGTCGGAGAACTTGTAGACTGGCTCGTCGAGCATGGGAACAGGATCATTGTAGGTCAAGTTGTTGAGGACATGGATGAAGAAATTGTCAGCTTCGGGACTACTGATATAAGGTATGTTTTCGCCAGTGAGAGCTATGGCGATGCTAATGAGGTCAGTATATTGCGTATCTTGAGATGCTGTGACTTACGAGATGAGAGGTGTATCTTGCGAGGACTCTTTGTGAATGACTTTTGAGTTGCGAAATGAATATCGAATTATTGAGGTGAAGAGGAAAGGAGAATCTTCTCTGGTGTTGTCAGGGAAGCATCTGTGACTGATTGGTCTCCCCCATCCTCCCGCAATCCCATCATTGGCAAATACTGTCAGGTCTCGGGTACTATTTCATCACACAAGCATTACCTGGATTGCCCGAGTTAGTCTTCTGCTTGTCACTTGCAAACAAGGTCACATTGAGCAAGCGTGGACCAATTTTGAACAAACATTAACGTGAATTCACTATCTAGGTATTAGGGCGTATCTCATACATCATAAACTCTTAACCCTTAACAAGAGTAACCTTTGTCTCTTCCTTCAAATCCCGACTACTGAATCCAACACGAATAGTAAACTCTCCCTCAGGAATAACCCACTGCTGAGAGATGATATCCCAATAACTCATATCACGACGCATCAACTCAAAGCTAACACTCTTGCTCTCACCAGCCTTGAGGAAAACCTTCTCAAAGCCACGCAGCTGCTTAGGTGGTGTACCAGCAGGTGCACTATCAGGGAGTGTAACATAGAGCTGGGGAACAGTGGCGCCGTCGACCTTGCCGGTGTTGGAGACGGAGACGGTGACGTTGTAGACGGTGTCCCAGAGGGCGGGGTTACCACCGGGCTGGACGGGGAGATCTTCGGGCTTGGAGGTGATGTCGGAGGCGAGAGGTTCGGCGGAAATGTCTGAGATTTCGAAGGTGGAGTATGAAAGACCAAAGCCGAATTCGTAGCGGACTGAGATGTTGTGCGCGTCGAAGTAGCGGTAGTCAATCTCGAGCTTCTCATCGAACCAAGACTGCCAGTCCTCCTTGCCAGTGGTGTTGACGGCAGTAGTAGGAGGTGCGTTGTAGTCAGTGCCGTTGAAAGCAATGGTGTAGGGAAGACGACCAGAGGGGTTGACATCGCCGTACAGGAGATCAACAAGGGAGTTACCAGACTCTTGACCGGGGAAGTGAGCGGCGAGAATGGCGGTAACGTTGGGGTGGTCGGCCCAAGGAAGAGTGTTGATACCAGAGGAGTGAGTGACGACGACAGTGTTGTTGCAGTACTTGGCAACAGATCTAACAACATCGTCGCCATCCCAGTCAACAGAAAGGTGCTCACGGTCATTACCCTCCTCAGCCCAAGTCTTGAGGAAGACAAGGCAAACATCAGGAGTAGCAGGGATCCAAAGATCAGTGACGTTACTCATAGCGATAAGAGTATTGTTCATCCACTGCTGAACAAGCGTACCGTCCTGCTTAGCACGAGCATTAATAGCAGTAAGAGGTGAAACAAGGTATGTCAAACGACCAGTACCGGAACCACCACCGGCAACAAGAGTACCAAACTCGTAGTCCTTCTGGTTGTAGAAACCCTCGGTGATATCACCGGCATCGTTGCCAAAGACAGCGATGGACTTGGGCTTCTTGAGAGGAAGGGCGTTCTTCTCGTTCTTGAGGAGGACGGTGGACTCGGCGCCGTGCTTGCGGATCAAATCGCCGTGGTTACCGCGGACGTCACGGCTTCGCTCACCAGTGAGGTTGAACTCGCGGAACCAAGTCTTTTTGGGGCTAAAAGTGTTCAAGTCACCGCTAGAGGGGTCAACAGAGGGATAATCCTTGTCTTGACCGAGCCAAAAGTAGGGAGTCATGATACGAGTGATCATGTCGTTGACACGGGTCTCATCGAGAGTACCGTTGTTGACAGCACGGGTAATGTTACTGCCAAAGAAAGACTTGTTGAAGGACATGCCGTAAGCACCAATACCACCGGGCATATCCATATCGAGACCGCTGTTGATGGCAGCAACGCCGGCGTGGGTAGCACCCCAATCGGACATGACGTAGCCCTGGAAACCAAGCTCATCTCGCAAGATGCCGTTTAGAACCTTTGAGTTCTGGCAGCCGTAGGAGCCGTTGAGGCGCTGGTAAGAGCACATCATGCTAGAGGCTTTGGCATGAACAGCGTTGGCAAAAGGCCAAAGGTAAAGCTCATGCATGGTTCGGTCGTCCATGTTGGACGAAAGAGCCTCCTTGTCAACCTCACCAATATACCCGTTCTTGACAAAGGTAGGGTTTCGCATGACTTCCTGCTCGTTACCGATGAAGTGCTTAGCAGTAGCTTGAACACCGGCATCTTGATGACCCATGATAGTCTCCTCCATGGCAACACCAGTGAGGTAAGGATCCGGCGAGAAACCCTCCCAATTACGACCAGAGTACGCCGAGCGACCAAGAGGGCCAGCGACAGGGCCCAACAAGACATGAGCACCCTTGGCCTTGAACTCTTGACCCATTGCGAGACCGCGCTGGTAGAGTAGGTTCTTGTCCCATGATGAAGCAGCGGATACACCAGCGGGAAAGACACTGGCGTAGTCTGCTACACGAATTGCAAGAGGTCCATCGTGAAGACACAGACCGTTGAAGCCGAGACGAGGAATGGCGACAATGTTTCCGACGCAAGGACCTGGTGTTCCAGTGACCATGTCTGCTTTTTCCTCGAGGGTTAATTGGGAGACAAAGTCTTGAGCCTTGGCAAAGGCATCTTCCCAACCCTTGCCAGTTGCATTGTCTAGAAATGTCAGTATAGTCTCGGTCTCAGTTGGTGTAGTTGTTAAACATACTGGCAGGATAATGAGGCGAATGACCATATTGTCCAAGAATTGTGGTATTCTTAGGCTGAACCCAGCTAAAGGCATCTTCAGTGCGACCACCCGCACCAAAGTTTTGAGCACCAACACCCGCGGCCAAAAGACCAGAGACCAATACAGATCGAATGCTAGCCATTGTAAGCGACAAGGGATGAATGGCGCCCAGTGATGATGTTTATTCGTGAGTGTCATTGTGTATACTTATATATCCCCAGCACCGGCTACTCTTTCCCTCGGCCACGCTCTCCGGGGCGAATCCCATCGCCAATCCAACCTCTACTACCTCAAAAAACTGCGTCATTACAAAAATTTGGACTCTTAGCGTTTGTCGTCCACCCCGGCACAGCACAGCACAGCACGACTTACTAGCTCACATGGACGATGCGGAGTAGCATTGCCTGCTACTGTACAATGCGAACCCGTCTTGTGATGGCATTCCCAGTTTATTCTCCATCGGCCAACTCTTTCCGTGGTCTGAATCTACCGCAGCTTAGCCGTTGTGTCCAATGGAAGATATTCCCGACTGTTGGTGATGGTGTCATGCCCCAGGTTTACGACCCAAGGCTGGGGAAGAGAGACTCCACTGGGTGAATAATACGGCCGTTATCTGACCGAGGATCCGGAGTTTTCCCAGTCAAGTTATACCAGGTTTGTCAAGTTGGATGAGGTTCTGTAAGTTATTGTAAGTTAGACTGGTTACAGTAGTAGCTCATTCATCTCAATTACCGGGGTATCGTAAGTCTGGGGGAGACAAGACAAGCGGAGACTTTTTGTTCTTCTCCGCAATTCAAATCGGCCCTGTTGTGGACTCTCACGTTTATTCATGCGGAGAAATTAACTTGCCAAACTAACACTTTTCTGAATGAAGATCGGAGTAAAACCATACGAATTGAATACCTCAAAAACAAGTGTTTTATCCACAGAAACCTTGGTTCTTCCCCTGTAGCCATGACCTTTGTTAACTGGCGTTCTCCACGAAAATCGGGCTCTGTCAAAAAGAACTTATCGACCCAGTACAATGGCCTGGTGACGCCTGATGTTGCACTGAACATAACCCGCTTCGGCCCGGAGTCGTTACCGTTCAGGCCATCGTGACGGGATGAAATGTATTTTATCTGGGTTATAACGTTATCAGCCACACGAGACCTCTATTTCTCTTACTATTCTTCTGCATGTCGGACCATATACAATCTACCGTTTCAATTGCCGTTGTGCTTTGATGCCGGTGTATACTCGGCCCATAGTATTCTACAAGTGCATGACTTGATTCCCATATGGTGATGGTTCAGATGAAATGGGTTGCTTTCGGGTTTATGTTTACATCCGAAAAGTCAATCGACCGACAGAGTCTCGTGGCCGCTGAGCTGGGTTCTACGTTACATTTGGTAGAAAATTAAGTTTTTATGGCTCGATCAAGTATTGCACCTCCACATTTCTGAGTGAGGAAGTTGGTAGTGTTTATCATTCTTCGGATGTGACGATGCTTTGAGAGTAGCTTCGGAATTGGGCTATGAAGATCCCTGCTGGAAAAAAACTGTTGGAGCAATTCCGTCGGACTTTCGGTGAGTGATGTAAGTTCCGTAGTACAGTATTGAGATGAACTGACTAAAGATGTAAAAGTGAGTACTCGTCTAGTATTGTAGACTTATACGCGGTCAGTTGTGAGTTTAAGGTGCTGACGTCGGGGTCTGGGGATCTGGCTAGCTTACGGTACATAGAAAGATTGGTTTTCATTCACATTTACTCACAACTGATCAAGGAAATATCTTGGAACATTATACAAAGGGGATCTATTATATTCAATTAATGAGAGTTTTTAGGAACCCACCCAATACATAAAAGAAAGCCCTCTTCATATGCATTCTCTAGGGTTACCAACCTTGTTCACCTTACAGTACCAAGGATTTTAGCCTCGATTTTCATCTCAAGCTCCCGGCGGGAACCCGGCGCCAGTTAAATTCCCGGGCTGGGCGATCTCCACTTCCAACCATAAACCTCAATAACCTTTGACATTACTTAACGGCCTCGGCAATCGCAACGCTTACAAAACATCTTGGGAACGAAACAAGTAGAATCCTTTGGCTCTTCAAGATACCCTGGATTTTGCATTTCTCCACGTCTCTTTACGGGATCCAGAGGAAACCCAAAGGTTGGATTAGGTCTCTTATTCACCGGTCGCAGTGTTAGGTAACACATCACGGGATCCAAGATGAGAGGGCAGAAGGACATGCTGGAGTTGTAGCACATGAGACGGTAGCAGGAGTCGCAGATGGATGCGGTGGTGGATACTTGACACGTTTTGACGAGTTTGTGGTGAGTTAACTCGTTGGGTCTGTTGATGTTTGTGGATGATGTGATGAGTTCTGGTGACTATCATTGGAACAGGGGTCAAGAAACGATGGTATATGTACTAGAGCAAGGAGAGTGGTTTTTCAATTGTTCACGGCTATTCAAGAACGGCTGAGCTGGGTGCACATGGCTTTTAAAGAAATGATGGTTAGGCTAGAATGACGGTAACTGAATATGTAAGTTGTCAGCTATAACAACCCTTTGTTCATCAGTCCAAGCAGAACAAAGCAATGGACTTGAATTCAGCCTATGAAATTAACCCTTGCATATTTGTTCATACAGAACATAGCAGTCCTAAACTCGTCCATTGAACGAACAATTCAGCAGCCCGCCCTTCCTTTGCCTTTCGCGTTCCTCCTGGCTTCTTTGCACTGCGGACACTCATCCTCATGAACATAGACAGTATCATGCTTTGTCGCTGTGAGGCAAATACCTGGCTTCTTCCCCAAAACATGACCGCATTTCGTTTCCATCACGGGCATCGAGACGAGATAGGAGCATTTCCTGCAGAGGTAGCCTATGCTGTGGATAATACACATTTGGGATCTTTAATTGACGGAATGATCAAGACAAGGAGAGAAAATTGTTTGAAACTCAGAGATTGAAAAGGAAAGGAGTTAAGCTTTGTGTAAAACCATATCAAGACCTCTCGGCGAGATAGATCTAGGCAACACATTAAAAACAACAACCTTGATTCTTATATGCTTCCAGGAATAATAAAAGGAAAGGAATTGCCTTGCTTTTTATAAGCCCAAATGTGCTTATCTCGAAGTATTTCACCGAAGATGATTCAAGTTACCGAATGCAGTGCATGTATCACAGCGGGTGCATCGTTTCACGGACATTCAAATCAAGACACACGGCATCACCAAAAATGACAACCAAAACCTCAAAGATAAGGGTACCAGATTTCAATTCATCAAATAGAGGCTTAACTCAGCTCCCGAAATTGATAAACCAAAGCTTCCGTTTACCCCCCCTCTGACCCTCTTTCTTCTTCTCAACACAATCCTCGCAATTCCTCTGATTAGAGTAAATAGTAGACGGCATAATCTTCTGCACTAGACAAGCTATGCCTAATTCCCTGGCGGAGCTACACTTTTCTGTTACCGTTTCATGATCTATGAACCGGTCGCAGACTCGGCAGCGGTATTTTGTAATGATCAAGTTGCACATGGATGTGAGGTTTAGGCTTTGTGTACGTTGGGAGGCGTAATGTGGATATTGGCGAGAGATACGTGGGAAAAATGATATGATAGGAGAGTAGTGGAGTGAGTTATGCGGTTATATAACCACAAGACGTTGGGGTGTCACCGTGGCTTTTTCATCCTCTTTTCGGTGTCCAAATGTGTATCGGTGAGCAAGACCCGTTGAGTCAACCCGTCAGACCTGTGCAATGTTTCACAGGAAGTGGTGAAGTCAATGATTCTTATTGCAGGCTATCGCTCTGAAAATGCTTCGCTACCCAAGTCACTCATGCTGACGAAAAGTTGGAGGCCACCTGTCAACGGACCTCTCTTATTCATTCTTCGTCTTTGCAGCCTCGCACTTTGGGCACTCCTCCGCCTCGACCAACTTGGTTGTACGCATAGTTTCCTTCTTGCAGGGCGTCTCTGTATTTTTTGCCTCACTGCAAGTAGCTGTCTTTGGTTCGGTGGCGATGAGCTCGTTGCATGACTTGCAAACTAGGCGGGTAGTGTGGGTCAAGCACATGATGAATGTAGATCTTGTTCTTGGTGTAGAGAGTTGTTATTGAGTGTAAAGGAGAGTGGTAGATACCGAGATGGTTTAAAGAGATTTGAATATTGGATGAAGGTGGGTGTAGTGGTATTTATACTTATAGATCTGCTACTGGAAGACTTTGTTCGTCACCGACTTCAAACATGCCACAATCACTACTATTCATTGAGATCAAATGGATGAATTGAAAAGGTGTTTGCATGGTCAACCTGAATAAGGCAAACTAATATGAATTCACCCTCTCATATCGAGGCCCTGAATAATCAACAAACCAACCATTGAATATCAGAACCTCTCATACCCCTGAAGCAAGCAACAAACGAACTAATCGCTGTTTCTAGCTTCCCCAATCCCAACGCAACTATGGATTATTGCGCCTCCTCGCTCTCCTGCAATGCTTGCATCCCAACTCACTCACCCGGGTGTCACCCCCATTCTGCGAACGCTTCAAGCATCGCTGGCCCTTTCGTCTCTTGTCACACTTTTGGGTTTCCATATCGTTGCCGATATGGTAGCCACACTTCCGGCAAATGATCCTGATGTGGTAAACAGTGCACATTGTGGAGGTTGCAGGAGAGTTAAGACGTTTGGTGAAATGGTTGTTTGATGTGGGTTGTTTGGAAATGGTGTTGTCGGTGTGAGTGTCTGGGCACGTTTGTTTTGTCGGGATGGAAAGTACGGGGAGGCCAGGACAGGCTATATAGTTATACCATGGCTCTTAAACACTGGAGTTGTCTGTAGACATGTCTGATGTTTTGAGGCATGCCGTCAATCACTATATATTCTTCTGCGTGAGTGATGGCCAACATCAGCTCTTTACAACCTTGACACAGAGAGTGTCTAGTCACAAGGTTCAAAAGCCACAGCGATCGAAGCTTGGGGAGAATCACTGGAGCATCATGTAGCAGAGCCGCTTACAGAACTAATTAACTGATAACATATTCTTGCGCTTTTCGAAAATGCGGCATGGTTTTGAAATGGGATGTTTAATGCTTGTGTTTGAAAGAGTATTAGCATTTATTTACATGTCTGGGCCTCATCGTATCTCGCATGAACATAATAGCAGTGAAGAATCAGGACAAAGGCCGTTTGAAGCATAATGTGATTATCGCTTTAACATGTTTGGAACGAAAGGATTATTACAAATTTATGATACATTCACCAGTTCGGGAGGATTTAAGAAAGAATTTACTGATAGAAAACTAGTAGTATTTTATGATTCCAGGTTACCGCCATAGATTTAAATTCCAAGCACTACCTATCTAGTTCTCTCAAAAGGATCAGAGGGAAACTCCAAAACTGTCTGATCCCTAATCGTACAAAGCCTTGTGAATGCCATGGGCCCCCCCAAACATCAGCACTATCGTAGACAGCCGAGAAAAAAAGAACCTCATAACTACTTCTCCTTACTCTCCTTCTCACCTAAAGGACAAAATGGACAATAGCGGGTCGCAGAGACACGTGAAGTTCTCATGGTCGGTGACGGAATGCACTTGACTGTGGCATAGTTGCTACACTTGGTTCGCGTCTCATACGCGCGGATGGGCTTGTCGCAATTCGAACAGATCTCGGTGTTGTAGAGGATCTGACACATGGTGAATATCTAGTGATGTGAAGTTGACGATGGGGTGTGTGTTGTCAGGTAGTTGCTGTTAGGTTTGAGTTGGGAGGGAAGTTGGGAAGAAAGTTGGGAGTTTGAGATGTAGTGGAAAAGGGAGAGATGAGGCTGTAGTTATAGGACAGCTTACGAGATGAACAAGTCCAGATGTCCAGGGAGGAACAGTGGCATTTATCTGGGCAGAGTGACAGTTATTGAACAATGGGTTTGTCGCGTCGAACACATCTAATTTACCTCACGCAAACATCCCGCACTGGCAGACATAAAGAGAACAGTGGCACACATTACATGAAACATTAGGTGTCAAGCTGCTTTATGACGTGATGGCATGAAGGACCGCGAGAAGTCATGTAACAACGACTGGCGGTGAAGAGAATCTGGCACCACGGTCCAATGTGATTCAGAGGATGGCTAGAAGAATGCAGCAATTCCTTCTCGGTCAACCATATTCTTTCCCAACAGCCAAGTTTGCCCCAGCAACTAATCAGTCGTCCATTTCTCCATGGGTACACCATTTCTTCTTCTCCTTCATGAGACTTTCTTTCGTGATTCGGTTCGACTTGTGACTTTCTCGTAGCGGATCAAAAGCTATTACTACCAGTGTCAGAGAAAGTGCACAAAAGTGTTCAGAAATCACTCACATCAAACACCAAAAGCAAGCTCACTGCCGCCCATACGTAAGCCTGAGACGACGCATAATAGTAGACGGGCTATCCTGCCGAGGCTGCGTCATGAAGGGTATCTGACTATCAGACGGAAACGAGGAGCACAGGGTGCATAGCGCGGGCTCGCACTTAGTACTCAAGATTACGTTGGCCTTTCCGCAAGGCCTGGCCTCGGCGAAGAGTTCGCATTGGGTACACTCCATATTGTGATAGATGTCGTTGTAGCAGCGCATGCAGAAGAAGACGAGGGTTAAGGCTACACACATGATGATGATGGCTGTGATGATATGTGTGTGGTTAATTTGAGAGATGCTTGGGTTTGGAGAAGATGGAAAGATCGAGATGAGAGAGATGTCGGAGATGTATTTGGAGTTGGGAAATAGTCTCTATAGAGGCAGGACCTGTTTGTAAAAGTTCATTGTCGGATGCCTGAATAACAGAGTGCAGCAGCGTTTGGCACTGCTGCCTCATCAAACAGGAGTCAATGGATGAACGAGCAACTATCGCCCCTGAATAAAAGGTTTACAAACGGCTAAAAATCATTGAAGCTCACATAGGGATTAATTGAATACTAGTTTGTAAAAGAAAGCTAAGAGTTGTAGCTAAATTCTGTTAAAGGAAGATTTCCATCCCTAAATGCGAACCAACATCAACAAGACCTTTATCCCGGGATAGCTCAGCTGGAAGAGCGTTCGGCTGTAACTGATATT